>QLTV01003726.1:136957-152238 GCA_003457575.1 Thermophis baileyi | reverse complement strand
CGGCCGAACCGGGACCTTTTCACCCCTGCAGTGACGGTGGCACCAAAATGGCGGGCTAACGCACGCGGCGACCCCTGTGAAATCGTCGTTCGACCCCCAAAGGGGTCGCCACCCACAGGTTGAGAACCGCTGCTTTAGTAACTTTATCTCAGGTTCTCCTTCCGCAGGATACAATCTAAAGAACACTCTATTTTAGCACCTATATATTTCTTTGGGGGAAAAAAAATCCAGGATTGGTTTTTAACCATTCATGTATACAAAATTTGCATAGTAGAAAATCAATGGCAGAATTTCAGTTTCAGGCTGCAGAATTAATCTGAGATACTTCAACGGCGCATGGAAAGGCCATTGCCTACCAGAAGCATTAAGACTACAAGCCCCATCACTCCCCGGCCATTTGAAAGGCACCGAGTTGGAGAAAATTGGTCAGAAAAGGGCCGGCAGAGAAGACATCAATGGCTGGATTCTCACAACAGGTGAAGTCCACGTTAAAATGGGGTTCAGGAGTTCGTGAATTGTACATGACAACTAGACTTTTGTTAACACTTTGTAGAAGATTTAAAAAACATCTGACTCCGGAGGTTTTAGACAGTCTTCACATACTCTCGATAGACAGATTGAGGGTTCCTCCCCAGAAAAACCAGAATAATGTTGAGTTGGGGCACCAGCCCTCTGAGTTGGTCTCTCATTGGAGATCTGGATGGTGTCCTTATTCCTGATTTTCAGAAGGTCTGTTAAAACAGAGGCGGCCGAAAAGGGCCTTGAAGACACTTAAGGATTCAGAGCACAGTGGCAAGATTTAAAAAAACAACAACACAAGTTCTCAGCTTCTAACCCCTCCCTTCCCTGCTTTCCATAAACTGGTTCACAACAACTCTACAATATGAGCAAGAGGATGAGCTTGGTGGGGTGGAAGGGAAGAGAAATTACTTTCTGCAACCAAGTTGGCAGCAGAAAGCGTTCCCATCCAATTCCCCTGAGAATAGGCCCCTCCTTGCCAATTGAGAGGGTTTTTAAAAAAAAAAAAAAAGTTGTATTAAAAATGCAGGGAATTACCCCGGGTGACCTAAGAGCAGGACTGTCCAACCTTGGCAACTTTAAGACTGGTGGACTTCAACTCCCAGAATTCCTCAGCCAGCGTTGAAGTCCACCAGTCTTAAAGTCGACAAGGTTGGAGATCTCTGCTCTAAGCCACTCCGTCTTTCCTTTGCATCCTGTGTGAACGGAGTTTGCTCTATTGTAACTCATCATCTTCTTTTAATGACCCCATAATCCCTTGCGGGGTGGAGTCTTGGGCAACTGAATGGAGCTGAGATTTTACTGGCCGGATGCCTTTCCTGTCACCAAGGCAGAGTTATATTCAGCAGATATATTCTCATTGTGCCCAGAGAGAGAAATATCTGCCTCCTACCTAGGATCGAACTCACAGGCTCCTGATTGTGAGGCGAGAGCTCCACCACTAAGCCACCGCACCACTCTTTGTTCTATTGTAACTATACCTGGTAAATTCAGACAGGATGCAAAGGAAAGAGGGAGTGGCTTAGAGCCACTCCCTCTCCAATCTTGGCAACATGGCTGGCCGAGGAATTCTGGGAGTTGAAGTCCACAAGTTGTAAAAGTGGCCAAGGTTGGAGACTCCTGACCTAGAGGCAGAGGTGGGTTCCTCCCGGTTCGCCTGAACCGGTAGCTGGTGAAGTCACAGTGACGTCATGGATCCGGTTCGGTCGGTGCCGGTCCGTGGGTGCCGCCATCTTTTTTTGGGATTATTTTTTGGGGGGGGAAATTTTTTTCCGGGTTTTTTTTTCTTCTGCGCATGCCAGAAGCCACGTTTCCGGCACTGTGCATGCGTCGCCATCTTGTTTTCGGCTTTTTTTTGGGGGGGGGGCTTTTTTTGGATTTTTTGGCACTGCGCATGCACATGCGCAGCCACGTGGCGCGGGAGGAAGCGAACCGGCAGCGAGGTAAGTTAGAACCCACCCCTGCCTAGAGGAGGTATCTTGGCACTGCCCTTTGAGACCTTCGCCCCACAAGCGGCTCCTTCCCTCGAGGTATTCCTTCCCTAGAGATCAGAGTTGAATGTTGAAGAGGTAGTTTTCACAATCCGGCTCTTGGAGGGGGCACACAGGGCCGGGGGATGAGGGATGGCGATGGAGGCTCTGCCCCAGGGCCAAGTCGGAGGGGGTCAACACCCCGCCTTTCTTCATGACGTAGAGGAAGTAGTGGAAGTCCCTTCCGTAACTGATGTGTTGGATGGACCAGTTGTAGGCACGCTGGGCATAGTGTCGTTTGCGGAAATGTGGCTGGGCGAAGGTGATGGAGATAAACCTTCCTCTGGGTTGCAAGACTCGGGCGACCTGGGAGAAAATAGAGAGATTGTTACAAAGTACTCTGGCCCCCCAGGGTGGAATTGGCTACAGGTAGTCCTCGACTTACAATGGTTCGTTTAGTGACCGAAGTTACAACAGCCCTGAAAAAAGTGATTTTTTTTTCAGGGCCGTTGTAACTTTGAATGGTCAGTAAATGAACCGTTGTAAATCGAGGATCACCTGTAATCTTCTCCGAGAACTTTGCTCCTTAAGACACAACAATAAACCCTCACAATCGTCCCCATCCTCTCTTTAAGAAGATGAGTAGCTGTCAATCATCTCCTGCTGGGAAATTACGGGAAGATCGGTCACCTTCAGGTTCTCTTGGGAAGAGAAAAGCGGTGACTTAACGTCATGCAGCAAGGTTGTTCTTTTCTCCGAGAAACCATCACAAACACACACACACACACACACACACACACACACACACACACCTGTGTCTTCCTTTCATGAAAGTACCAATTCTGCAGAAAAGAAAATGTGGCTTTTGGCAAAGTCAGGCCAGGGACTTCCCCACACCAGCTCACCAAGTCGTGCTAATTCGAATGCAAGCCCTTCAACCCCTTCCTGGGCTCGAACTTGCGACCATCCGAGAGTCCTCGACTTACGACCATTCGTTTTGTGACCGAGCGAAATCACAACTGCAATGAAAAAAAGTGACTCATGGCCGTTTTTCAACACGTATAACCTTTGCAGCATCTCCAGGGTCGCTTGATCAAAATTCGGATGCTAAATAAGCTGACTCTTATTTATGACGGTCGCAGCGTCCCGGAGTCACGTGATCCCCCTTTTGCCACCTTCTGATGAACTAAGTCAAAGGGGAAGCCAGATTCACTTAACGGCTGTCTTACTAAACTTAAGCAACTGCCGCCATTCGCTTAATAACCGTGGCAGCGAAGGTTGTAAAATGGGGTAACGCTCACTTTGCTACCTCGCTTAGCCACAGAAATTTTGGTCTCAACTGTGGTCATAAGTCGAGGACTATCTGTAACGAGATTCCCCTTGATTTTCTGGGGATGGGTGCTGGTACAGACCCTCCCCTCTCACCCTTGCTCAATGTGCAATTTGCACAGCTTCCCATCGCCCCCTCCCCACCCCCAAACCGTCCCAAGGGAACAACCCCAAGCCAAGATCTCACACGGACACGTTGTCCAAGATACGGCTTTGTTTGCAGCTGAGTGGACTGACCCTTTTAATCATCATTTTTTCCTCTCTGGAACTAAACTCCTCCTAATAGGATGGAAAAGAACATCAATTTGCTTGCTTGGCTTTATCCAAAGTCAAAGGCACTTACGGCCACGGGCTGGGCGTGATCGGCATGCTAACGCCAAGGCCGCAGGGTCTCTAATGCCAATGTTTGGCTGGGCGGTGCCTTTCTCTCCTTTTGCTCGCTGCGGGGGTTCTGCTAGTGCAGCCAGCCTGGGGGAACCCCCCCCCCATTTTACTCCTGAAAAACCCTCACCAGGACAGATGGGGATTGAATGCTCAACATGAGAGGCTGGGACAGGGATAAGAACTGAGGCCCTCTGCATTCAACAATTTCAGGACAGAGAGAGAGAGAGAGAAGAGAAAGAGAGGCGAAAGAAAAGAGAGAAAGAGAGAGGGAGAGAGAAAAGAGAGATGAAAGAGAGGAGAGAGAGAGAGGAGAGAGAAAAGAGGGAAGAGGAGAGGAGAGGAGAGAAGTAGAGAGAATTGAGAGGAGAGAGAGGAGAGAGAAGAGAGAGAGAGGAGAGAAAAAAGAGAAGAGAGAAAAGAGGAGAGAGAGAAAAAGAGAAATTTATTCAATTTATTTGCCACCTATCTCACCGCTATTCTGGGCGGCTTACAACAATAAAACAAACAAAATAACAAATATAAAAATAACAACAGCAAGGAATGAAATGATAAAAATAATCAGTGGAAGTGCAGCAATATGAAATTAAAAAGATGGTATCAAATCCACCCTGCATGCGAAGGGTTAACAGGATTAAAGTCACCCTGCGCTTGTTATGGGGCAGCCCCTCCAGCCTGGGTCCCCAAAGCTTTGCAGCCCCCTGTTCTTGGATCTCTCTTCTATCCTGGCATGCTGATCTTGTATCCTGGGCATAGCTGGGCACTGCTTTACATAAGCACAGAAGCCACCGCTCAGACAGAGGCTGGAGGAATGTTTAAATCTCTCATTCGGTCAAAGGAAGAGATGCAAGATTTTTTTTCTATGGGAAAATGCTACTAGGGCTATCTGTGTCAGAGATGGCCTATCCTGGTTTGAGATTTAAATGACTGCTTCACATACCATCACCCTTCAGGGGCTTTCTGGGTTAGCTTCAACTTAAGTCACTGAATTATCAGTGCTCCCACCCGGCTGGCTTCATCCAACACACTAGGTTACCACAAACTTAATCAAAGTTAGGACTAAGCAAACTGGGCACGTATCAAAAGAGGCATAGAATCAAAATCACGTGAAGTATTAGTACTGCTTTATAAAGCCTTAGTAAGGCCACACCTGGAATACTTGCATCCAGTTTTGGTCCCCACATTACAAAAAAGAGGTTGAGACTTTGAAAAAAAGTGCAAAGAAGAGCAACTAAGATGATTAAGGGGGTGGAGACAAAAACATATGAAGAACGGTTGCAGGAATTGGGTTTGGTTTGTCTAAAGAAAAGAAGGACTAGGGGGGACATGATAGCAGTCTTCCAGTATTTGAGAGGCTGCCACAAAGAGGAGGGGGGCAATTTATTTTCCAAAGCACAAGAAGGCAAGAGAAGCAACAATGAATGGAAACTAATCAAGGAGAGAAGCAACCTGGAATTAAGGAGAAACTTCCTAACAGTGAGGACAATTCACCAGAGGAACGGAAGTTGCCTTCAGAAGTTGTGGGTGCTCCATCACTGGTAGTTTTTAAGAAGAGATTGGACAGCCATTTGTCTGAAATGGTATGGTCTCGTGCTTGAGCAGGGGGCTGGACTACAAGACCTCCCAAGGTCCCTTCCAGCTCTATTCTGATTCTGACTAGGCCAGCTGCTAAATCCTTACCTTGAATGTATTGTATAAACCTTGTTGGTCCTGTAGCACGCTGGGGTGATGCCTAATCCAGGACTGGTAAATGGCGGCCTTCTCCAACCTCCCACCCCGAGACTGGTCATTGCAGTCTCAACATATTTAGAGGGTGTCAGACCAGGAACGGTTAAGAGTTATGGGTGCTTCTAGATAAGAGCACCTGATTGCATCGTAAGTTCACCCCACAACTGCATTCTAATAAGGCGAATCCGGAGAGGACCTCTTTCTCCTCTTGAGGCTAAAAAGCAAGGAAGAAGGTTGCTGGAGGCTTTCTTCTTTGATGTAGGTAGTCCTCGATTTACAACCATTCATTTAGTGGCCGCTCAAAGTTACAACGGCACTGAAAAGAGTGACTTATGACCGATTCTCACACTTAAGACTGTGGCAGCATCCCTCTATGACAGGGGTGTCAAACTCAAGGCCCGGGGCCCGGATCCAGCCCAGGGGGTGCTTAGTTCTGGCCCACGGAGACGCCCTGGAAACAGCGAAGGACCGGCCCACGGTGCCTCTGCCAGCGAAAACGGAGCTCGGGAGCCCGTTTTCGTTGGCAGAGCGCTGGGGTCACCACAGGTACCCCCAACACGAGTGACATTGAGCTGGCCACACCCACCCCGGCCCCCCCGAGGTCAAACACCACCCTGATGCGGCCCTCAATGAAATCGAGTTTGACACCCCAGCTCTATGATCACGTGATCAAAATGCAGGTGCTTGGCAACTGGCCCATCTTAATTGCAATGTCATGTGACCTGGGGGGTCATGTGATCACCATTCGTAACCTTCCCACCTAGCTACTGACAAGCAAAGACAATGGGGGGGGGGAGAGCCAAATCTGCTTAATTATTATTATTTTATTATTTATTATTTATTAAATTTGTATGCTGCCCAACTCCCAAGGGACTCTGGGCGGTTCACAACAATATAAAAAACCATTAAAAGAAAACATAATAAAAACATTTAAAAACAGTTAAAAAACTCATACACACCGTTTCATGGCCGGATCTCGCCAATTACAGAGGCGAGATCAATGGCCCCAAGCCTGCCGGAAGAGCCAGGTCTTCACCGCTTTCTGGAAGGCCAGCAGGGTGGGGGTGGTCCGGATCTCAGGGGGTAGCTGGTTCCAGAGGGCCGGGGCAGCCACAGAGAAGGCCCTCCCCCGCGGGCCCGCCAGCCGGCACTGTTTAGCTGACGGGACCTGGAGGAGCCCAACCCTGTGGGATCTTACCGGTCGCTGGGAGCTATGTGGCAGAAGGCGGTCTCGAAGATGACCACATGATTCCCTTAACAACCGCAGTGATTGACTTAACAACGGTAAGTCGAGGCCTACCTGTAATAACCATTCCAGGAAGCAACTGAACTGATCCCAACAGGTAAGGACTTCTTAAATTCTCAAGCTGGGAGGGTGTGCTCATCGCCTCCTCCCTTCCCCCTCCTTGTTCCCCCCCCCCCGAATTGGAGTAAGCGGTGTCTGCATACAAGCAAAGCATTGGATGTACCATGAAATTGTGGTCTCTCCCAGATCAGGGATGGGCAGCCCTTTTAGGCTTCGGGCTATGTTTTCATCTGGGCCAGTGGACAGTGGTTCAATGATGTCTCCTTGCCAACGTGAGCAAAATATCCATTTGGCCTTTAAAGGGAGTTCAGGACACGGATTTGTATGTGTTGGGTCATTGAAGAAATGGGAGAAAAGAGTATTGATGCCTTTACACGTTGGTGTTATACAACAGGATATCAGGGGGAAAACAGTACTAGTAGTAGTCTTTGGCTTGCAACCATTCGTTTAGTGACTGCTCACAGTGACAACGGCACTGACCATTTTTCACACTTATGACTGTTGCACCATTCCCATGGTTACGTGATCAGAATTTGGAGGCTTGGCAACTGGCATGTATTTATGCCTGTTGCGGTGTCCCAGAGTCCTGTGATCCCCTTTTGCGACCTTCTGACAACAAAGTTGACGGGGAAGCCGGATTCACTTAACCACCGGGTTACTAACTTGACAACTGCGGTGATTCACTTTACCCCTGTGGAAAGGTAGGTCATAAAATGGGGCACTTAACATCTGTCTTGCTTAGCAACGGAAATGTTGGGCTCGACTGTGGTCTTAAGTCAAGGATTACCTGTACATGGACCTATAGAACAATCCAGAATTTTCATCTGAGATGTGAACGACTGGGCTCAAACTATCATATTTTGGACATGTTACATGGAGACCCAACTCCCTTGAGAAGACCACAATGTTGCAGAAAGTTGAAGGAAAGGGCAGAAGAAGACAACCGGCAACCAAGTAAATGGACTTGATTAGAGTAGCGATGGGTGCATTGTTGGGAAACCTGAAGATCTGGGATCAGATTATTCTGGAGAACATCTAAGTCCATGATGGCGAACCTATGGCACGCGGAGCCATATCTTAGGGCACCCGAGGCGGTGCCCTATGTCAGCTCCAGCGCGCATGTGCACGCTGGCCAGCTGATTTTCGGCCTTCCGGAGAGGGGGAGAGGCCTTTTTCGCCCTCCCCAGGCTTCAGGAAAGCCTCTGGAGCCTGTGGATGGCAAAAAACGGACCCAACGGGCCTACCGGAGGTTTTTCACCCTCCACAGGCTCTGGAGGCTTTCCTGAAGCCTGGGGAGGGCGAAAAACAGCCCAACGGCCCTACCGGAAGTTCGTTTCCGAACTTCCGGTAGGCCCGTTGCACCGTTTTTCACCCTCCACAGGCTCCGGAGGCTTTCCTGAAGCCTGGGGAGGGCGAAAAACAGCCCAACTGGCCTACCGGAAGTCCGGAGGCTTCAGTGAGGCCTGCGCGCATGCGTGGGGGAGAGGGCAGCATGGGGGGGTTGTGCACGCATGCGCAGAGGGAGAGGGCATTGCATTATGGGTGTGGGCACACACACGTGCGCTATCGCACGCACGCTATCGCGCACGAGCCCTTTTGGCACCCTAGCAAAAAAAGGTTCACTATCACTGATCTAAGTGGTCACCACAAGTCGATACCAACTGGATGGTACATCATTAAATCGGCAGGTGGTGAAGGAAGAAAAATGTCACAATTACTTGGGAGTGGGGGGGAAATAGGACTCTGGAAATGGGTATTGAAGGTTATACAGGTTGTCCTTGACTTACATCCACAATTGAGCCCAAAATTTCTGTGGTTAAGCGAGACAGTTGTTAAGTGAATTTTGTCCCATTTTATGACCTTTCTTGTTGTTAAAGTGAATCACTGCACTTGTTAAATTAGTCACACGGTCGGTAAGTGAATCTGGCTTGCCCCCTTGACTTTGCTTGTCAGAAGGTCTCAAAAGCGGATCACATGACCCTGGAACGGACATAAATACGAGCATCTGAATTTTGATCACATGACCATGGGATGCTTTAACGGTCGTTAAGTATGAAAAACAGTCATAAGTTACTTTTTCCAGTGCCGTTGTAACTTCGAACGGTCACTAAACAAACTTTTGTAAGTCGAGGACTACCTGCATAACAATCAGTCCTGCGAACGGATCACCGATGGAGGTAAGGAAAGAAAACAGGAATACAGGAAAACAAATCCCTTAGTTTAGATCAGTGATTCTCAACCTTTCTAATGGCGCGACCCCCCCGTGACCCCCCCGCCACCGCGGCCCCCTCCCCGCGCGGGATGAGGTGACAAAGGGGGCGTAGCACCAGGGGCGAAATGCAAGGTAGCGCGAGGCGCCGCCCACCCACCCGGATGCCACTATTTGGTTTCTTTTACCCTCTGCGCATGCGCAAAGCGTTCTGCGCATGCGCAGAGGGTAAAAGAACCCAAATGGCGGTGTCCGGGCGGGTGGGCAAAGTCTCCCGCTTGTGTCGCTACCGGCTATCCGGCGACCCGCAGGCACGGCCGAACCGGGAGCATTTCACCCCTGCAGTGACGGTGGCATCAAGATGGCGGGCTAACGCGCGCAGCGACCCCTGTGAAATGGTCGTTCGACCCCCAAAGGGGTCGCGACCCACAGGTTGAGAACCGCTGGTTTAGATGGAGCAATGAGAAGGAACAGTTTTCTCCACTGAAGTTTTTCTAATTCCATTACTTCGGAAGATTCCCCACTGGATTCTACAGTTAAGAAACAGCGAAGAACTTGTCTCCTTGCGAACTTGACCCAATCCTATCATGCTGTTTTATTTACTGGATTTCTCCGTTGCTGCTGCCCAAAGAGCACGTGAGGATAAGAGAGGGCCGAAGCCAAGTGCAATGACAGCAAGGAGGTAGGGCCAAGTCAAAGCCAGGTCCGCCAAGTACAGAGGGACCATCAGCCAAAGAAGCATCATGAACTTAAGCCGGGCCAGGAAAAGGAAGGAAGGAAGGAAGGAAGGAAGGAAGGAAGGAAGGAAGGAAGGAAGGAAGGAAGGAAGGAAGGAAGGAAGGAAGGAAGGAAGGAAGGAAGGAAGGAAGGAAGGAAGGACTCTCTTCCTTATGAAAGAAAATGACCTGCCAAAGGACAACTGCTTCCTTATCCTGGGACAGGAATGAGCCAAACTGGGGGAGCCCCCCCCCCCCGCACGGCAGGACAGTCACTGAAAAATATAATGCAACGATTGAGCAAAAGGTGTACAGAGTTTGTCCTATTCTAATTGTACCTGGTAAGTTCACACATGATGTAAAGCAGGGGTGTCAAACTCGATTTCATCGAGGGACGCATCAGGGTTGTGTTTGACCTTGGGGTGTGTGTGGTCAGGGTGGGCGTGGCGAGGGTGGGCATGGCCAGCTTGACGTCACTCGTGTCGGGGGCACCTGTGGTGGACAAGTGCTAAGGTAGGATTTCCTTCAGACCCTCCCTCCCTCTCATTATAATCTGCTTCCTTCCTTCCTTCCTTCCTTCCTTCCTTCCTTTTCCTTCTCTCTTCATTCTCCTTTCTTCTTCCTTCCCCTCTTTCCTTATATTTCCTTTCTTGCTCTCTTCCCATCTTCCCATCTTCCCTTCTTTGTCTTTCCTCTTTCCCTTCCTCCTTTCCTGTCCCTTCTTTCATGCTCAAATGCAAAAGGGGAAACATTTCTCCTTTGGTTTTGTTTTTAGTTTGTTTTACTAGTCCTCTGTCACCAAAAACGGGGGCCTCCTGAGCTCCGTTTTCGCTGGCAGAGGCACCACGGGCCGGTCCTTTGCTGTTTACAGGGCGGCCCCGCGGGCCAGATCTAAGCATCGCGTGGGTCAGATCCGGCCCACGGGCCTTGAGTTTGACATCCCTGATGTAAAGGGAAGAGGGAATGGCTTTGAGCAGGAGTCTCCAACCCTGGTAACTTTAAGACTTGTGGACTTCAACTCCCAGAATTCCTCAGCCAGCTGAGGAACTCTGGGGGTTGAAGTCTACAAAAAGTTGCCGAAGCTTTGAGGCACCAGCAGGAACAGCTGCAACCAAAACAACTGATTTTATTATCTCTGCGTATTTTTAACTGCAGTTTAGTTCTTTTGTGTTGTTTGTGTGGAAGCGCTTATAGTTTCTAGGTGCTGCATTACGGTCTCTGCTGAGTGATCCTACAGGTGTTTCTCAGTTCCTCTGAGCTCTCTGAAACATTTTAAGTAAACTGAAAGACCCAGTAACAGAATAGAATAACAGAATCACAGAGTTCGAAAGGACCTTGGAGGTCTTCTAGTCCAACCCTCTGCTCAAGCAGGAGACACTATACCAGTGATGGCTAACCTTTTCCGGACCGAATGCCCAAATTGTACGCGTGTGCGCGCAAATGCATGTGCGTGCGCCCAAACCCCAAACCCCCAAAATTCAATGCGCATGTGGGCACCCACATGTGCCCTGCCCTCACGCACTCCCGCGCATGCATGTGCATCCCCCCTCATGCGCCCCACCTCCAGCGCATGCACACCCCCTGCACGTGCCCTGCACATGCACGTACCCCCGCATGCGCCCCACCCATATGCGGCAGAGACCTGAAGACCAGCTGGCCGGTGGGAGGCGCGTGCGCATGCGTGGCGGAGCTGAACTGGGGCGACGGCTTGCGTGCCATCAGAGAGGGCGCTGTGTGCCACCTCTGGCACGCGTGCCATAGGTTCGCCATCACGGCACTATACCATTTCAGACAAATGATTGTCCAATCTCTTCTTAAAAACCTCCAGTGTTGGAGCATTCACAACTTCTGGAGGCAAACTGATTACCGTATTTTTCGGACTATAAGACACACTCCCCCCCCCCCCAAAAGTGGGTGGAAACGTCTGTGTGTCTTATAGACCGAATACAGGCCTGTTTTTGGCCTCCCAAACCCTCCGTGTGTCCCGTTTTTGCCCTCCCCAGCTCCCAGAAGCACCCTGCAGGCCAAAAACGGCCCCGTTTTTGGCCTGCAAAGTGCTTCTGGGGGGCGGAGAGGGCGAAAACGGGACGCGCGGATGCCAAAAACTATTTTTTTCCTTGTTTTCCTCCTCTAAATCTAGGTGCGTCTTATAGTCCGGTGTGTCCTATAGTCTGAAAAATACAGCAATTGTCCTCACTGTTAGGAAGTTTCTCCTGAGTTTTAGGTTGCTCGGTAGCCCAAGGAGAGAAAAAAACAGGAGTCATCTACAACAGACAGTGAGTGTCAGGACTACAACAGTCACTATGTAGGACAGAGGGGCAGAAGACTAGCAGAGCGCATCTATGAACATCAACTAGCAGTCGTAAAACATGATGAAGATCCTTAATATCACAATGCAAGGACAGACTCATTCACAGTTTAACTGGGAAACTGTGAGCGTCCTAGAACAAGCTACATCCAAAAGTAGTAGTAAATTCCTGGAAGCTTGGTATTCAGACAAATCAGCCATCGACAGACACACACAAAATAAACCATATTTAAAAACCATTCAAAACAGACAATTAAAAAGGCTAAGAAGGAAACAAAAGGACATCCTCTCCAGCAGCCCACATCCAGATAAGCGGGGATTAACACCAGGCAAAGGATCAAGCAGAAAAACAATTCCCTAATCAAGGAACTACCAAGAAGAAAATCAGACTACCATCAACATTGGCGTGGAAAGTTACTGTATGTAAACAGGGAGCAAATACCACACTCACTGGCACTGATGAGGTTAGTTGAGTAATGAAACATCGGCCAGAAATAACCAAGCAAAGAAAGAATTTAACAAATGTTATGTGGCAGCTAAAGACCCAATGTCCCCGTAAAACAGGGGTGTCAAACTTGATTTCATTGAGGGCCGCATCAGGGTTGTGTTTGACCTCAGAGGGCTGGGTGGGCGTGGCCAGGGTGGGCGTGGCCAGCTCGATGTCACTCATGTTGGGGGCGCCAGTGGTGGCCCGACTGCTCTGCCAGCGAAAATGTAGCTTGGGACAGCCACACGCGGCCCTCCTGAGCTCCGTTTCCGCTGGCAGAGGGTTGCAGGAGGCTGTCGTACCCAAAAACGGAGCTCAGGGGGGCCGTGCACGGCCCTCCTGAGCACCGTTTTTGCTGGCAGAGGCACCGCGGGCTGGTCCTTTGCTGCTTCCAGGGTGGCCCTGCAGGCCAGATCTAAGCACCCCACGGGCCGGATCCGGCCCGTGGGCCTTCAGTTTGACACCCCTGCCCTAAAACATGCGATGGTGGGAGGGCTGAATCTGAACGACATACTTGTATCACCAACCACACAATCTCATTTTAACGCATTTGTGTGAGCCCAGCCTATTTTTTCTTGCATTCTCACGTTGCAAAATTGCCCGTGGGGGAGGAATTAATGAGCTTAAGCAGGCCTAACTAAGATGGAAATGACGCTCTCCTACCATGCCAACATCCTGCCAGCAGCACCTACAATCAAGAGCATTTTGTCAATTTTGTCTCTGGGGGCTGTTTAATCAGGGGACGGGGTTAAAAAGTAGAGAACAGGGTCCAGCCACCTTGGAATTTGCATTTTCCACTTGGTACACCTGGGGTTTGTTATATACAGATAGTCCTTGACTGACCATTTGTTAAGCCACTGTTTGAAGTTACGACTGCAGTGGAAAAAAAGGACTTACAACCATTCTTGTAACTCAGAGGTCTTCAAACTTGGCAACTTTAAGACTTGTGGACTGGAGAATTCTGGGAGTTGAAGTCCTCAAGTCTTAAAGTTGCCAAGTTTGGGGACCCCTGTTGTAACTGCTGCAGCATCCCGACACTCATGTGATCAACATTCAGTTGTTGTTGTTTTTTTAATTTTAGTTTATTTCAAAGAAGGTTAAAATACAAAATGCCAAAGTATTTAAAAAAAAAAACCTCAACAAAAAAGACATTGACAAGAAAAAGTTATCTTAAAAAAAAAAAAAGACTATACGTATAAACATAACATCCTCCCTAGTTGAATACTGATTAGTATAATACAAAATTTGGTTTCCCACCTGTGAGAAAACAGGCCGAAAGAATTTTAAACTATTAAACTTGTAAATCTACTTCAAATTGTTAGCCTGTCATCTATAAACTCTATTAATAACAAAATGGTTAACAGAAAAAAACAACAACAATGAACATATTATGTAAATTCAGGTATTTCTGAGGTTTCGGTGCCCAAAGATCATGCGATTGCCATTTGTGATCTTCCCAGCTGACTTCCAACAGGCAAAGCCAACGGGGGTGGGGGTGGGGGGGGGAACGACCGGATTTGCTTAACAACCCCATGATTTACTTAACGATTGCAACAATTCACTGAACAACCATTGCAAAAATGCATGACTCATTCAACAACTTAGTGATGGAAATTCTGATTCCCAACCGTGATCCTTAAATCAAGGACTGCGGGGTCCTTGACGCTCTCTGAGCTTGGTTGTTTTTCTTGCAGACGTTTCATTACCAAAGTAGGGAACATCATCATGCACTAGCACTGATGTTGTTACCGAGTTTGGTAATGAAACGTCTGCAAGAAAAGCAACCAAGCTCAGAGAGCACGCATCCCCATTCCTTCCTATGCAGAATAGCATTCTGAAGTGATTCCTCCTCTTGAACAGAACAATCCTAAAACTGGCCTGCAGGTGTGTAATATACAGGTAGTCCTCGACTTACAACAATTCACTTAGTGACCATTCAAAGTTATGACGACACTGAAAAAAGTGACTTATTACCATTTTTTCACACTTATGACCATTGCAGCATCCCCACGGTCACGTGATTCACATTCGGATGCTTGGCAACTGACTCACATTTATGACGGTTGCAGTGTCCCCGGCTCATGTGATCCCCTTTTCTGACCTTCTGACAAGCAACGTCAATGGGGAAGCCAGATTCACTTAACAACCATGTTACTAATTTAACAACTGCAGTGATTCATTTAACAAATGTGGCAAGCAAGGTCATAAAATGGGACAAAAATCACCTAATAACCATCTTGCTTAGCAGCAGATACTTTGGCCTCCATTGTGGTCGTGAGCCGAGGTGGCGCAGTGGTTAGAGTGCAGCACTGCAGGCTACTTCAGCTGACTGCTAGCTGCAGTTCAGCGGTTCAAATCTCACCGGCTCAAGGTTGACTCAGCCTTCCATCCTTCCGAGGTGGGTAAAATGAGGACCCAGATTGTTGGGGGCAATATGCTGACCCTGTGAACCGCTTAGAGAGGGCTGTAAAGCACTGTAAAGCGGTATATAAGTCTAAGTGCTATTGCTATAGTGCTATTGCTAAGTCGAGGACTACCTGTATTCTAATTTTAGCTTTGTTCTAAAACAAAGCTAAAAAAAGTTAGTGTTTTAACTTTTTTTTTTGTTTATGCTTTTATACCACTTTTTAAATGTTTTTATTCTATTTTATTCTGTTCTATTTTATGTTTTTATTCTAAGCTGCCTAGAGTCACTCAGATGAGATGGGCAGTAGAGAAAAGTGATGAATCAAATAAAATAAAATAAAATAAAATAGAATAAAATAAAATACAATAGAATAAAATAAAATATAATAGAACAGAATAGAACACAACAGAATAGAATAAAAT
>QLTV01003726.1:105514-128800 GCA_003457575.1 Thermophis baileyi | reverse complement strand
CTGATGAGACTCGATAGATAGATAGATAGATAGATAGATAGATAGATAGATAGATAGATAGATAGATAGATAGATAGATAGATAGATAGATAGATAGATAGATAGATAGATCCATTTTCTAGTGCACAGAAAGAATGCTATTTTTCTGAGATTTCCAGAAATTGCATCAAACATTTTCCCACCAGCATGGATTGTAATTGACCAATGGAACTAAAACATACGATGAGCGGTTCTGGGCATGGCTAGTCTAGTGAAGAGAAGAACCAGGGGAGACATGATAGCAGTGTTCCAATATTTGACACAGAGACTGCCACAGAGAGGAGGGGGTCAAGCTATTTTCCAAAGCACCTGAAGGCCAGACAAGGAATAATGGATGGAAACTGATCAAGGAGATATTCAACCTGGAAATAAGGAGAAAATTTCTGACAGTGAGAACAATCAACCAATGGAAGAGAAGTTGCCTTCAGAAGTTGTGGGAGCTTCATCACTGGAGGCTTTCAAGAAGAGATTGGACTGCCACCTGTCAGAAATCGTGTAGGGTCTCCTGTGTAGGGTTTGACTGGTTGACCTGCAAGTTCCTTTCCAACTCTGTTATTCTAAATACGGTACTTCTAAATCTCAAATTCAGGTAGTCCTCGACATACAATCATTCGTTTAGTGACCATCTGAAGTTACAACGGCATTGAAAAAAATGACTTATACTACTTCCATGTCAGTGCTTCTGTGATGAAAGGATCTGTTGGTGACATCATCATTGCCCAGGGAACGCCCAGTTGGGGGCTCCTTTTGTGTCCCCGTGAAGAGACCATTTTTCATACTTACGACCACTGCAGCATTCCCATGATCATGTGATCAAAATTTGGATGCTTGGCAACCGGTTCATATTTATGACGGTTTGCACGGTCCTGGGGGGGGGGTCACGTGATCCCCTTTCTGACAAGCCAAGTCAATGGGGAAGCCAGATTCACTTAACAACCATGTTACTAACTTAACAACTGAAGTGATTCACTTAACAACAGCAGTAAGAAAGATTATAAAATGGTGGCAAAATTCACCTAACAACTTTCTCGCTTAGCAATGGAAATTTTCAGTGGAAAGGCTGGCTGGGGAATTCTGGGAATTGAAGTCCACACCTCTTAAAGTTGGCAAGTTTGAAAAACACTGCTGCAAATGATCAAGAAAACCACTATGCAGGTACCTAGCATTTCATCTACAAGGATCCATGGTACTAACCTCAGTTAATATTTGGTCCAGAAGTATCTTGGCCTCTTGGGAGACATTCCAGGGGTCCTTTTCTTCTACCATGATGGAATCCAGAAAGCCTTTCTCCAAGACCACGTCAAAGCTTCCGTCCATGAAAGTCAAGAACCGGGCATCCATTACCGCCCAATGCAAGCCTGAGCAATGCGCGTAACGGTCTTGCATGCTTGAAATGCACACAGCGGAATAATCTATGTTGGTGATGTCTGTGTATCCAAGCTGGAAAAGATGGTAACTCAGGGCACTGTTTCCACAACCTGCAGAAGACACATTAGTGAGTTGGTTATTCTCAAGGATTTCCCAGTGGGCAATCGGTCAGGGGTGCAAGCTGGGAGCATCAGCCACTCCAGCTCTTTAAACTTTTTCACAGCTAAGTATTTGACATCTATAAAGTCAGATATTTAACAGAATAACAGAGTAGGAAGGGACCTTGGAGACCATCTAGTCCAACCCCGCTTCTCAAGGAGGAGAATGCCATTTCAGACAAATGGTTGTCCAGTCTCTTTCTAAAAAACTTCCAGTGTTGGAGCACCCACAACTTCTGGAGGCAAGTCGTTCCACTGATTAATTGTTCTCACTGTTAGGAAATTTCTCCTTAGTTCTAGGTTGCTTCCCTTCTTGGTTAATTTCCATCCATTGCTTCATTTGCCTTCTGGTGCTTTGGAAAATAGGTTGACCACATCTTCTTCATGGCAACCCCTCAAGTATTGGAATACTGCTATCATGTCATCCCTAGTCCTTCTTTTCATTAAACTAGACATACCCAATTCCTGCAACTGTTCTTTATATGTTTTAGCCTCCAGCCCTTTAATCATCTTTGTTGCTCTTCTCTGCACCTTTTCCTGAGTCTCACCATCTTTTTTTATAATATGGTGAGTGGATCAAGCATATGGGATTGCAAAAGAATCACACTGAAAAATTAGACAAGTAATACTATTCCAGATGTCAAGGAACAGTTGCCAGAAATCTGGGATCTATGTTTTGGAAAAGACAATATTTTCTACTAATATTTTCAAAGGATGCAGCAGTATCTGTTATTCTGGCAGAGATCTGGCCATATTTTATGGTAATATTTTGTACATAGTAATGTATTATTAGTAAACCAGAAACTATTAGTAAATTACAAAATATAATGTAGATTCCACCCCCATTTTTTTTTCTCGTTCTTTATTTGTATTTTTAGGTTTGTTTTTTTTCTAATTTTTGAAAAAAAAATAGGCTTAAAGGTTTTGTTAATTGTATAATATTTTTAGACAGGCAGACAGACAGACCGAAAGATATTTAAAAACTCAGGTGTTTGCTTCATGCCAGTCCAATGATCTCATTAGCTCAACTACAAGAAATGCCGCTAAAACACAACTCCTGGGTTAAAAAAAATACCAAGTAAAAAGCTTTTGTACATAAGAGACTGAAAGTCTCACCTCACCCTGAAATATTTGTATTTTAGATTGCATCCTTGTCTTCCGTAACATCAAGCTGTTCAAGAATTTGAAGTTCAAAAATTCTACTGCCAAAAGAGTGTTAATGCCCACATTTTATTCTGTTTCAGAAGCAAACTAATCCAGAGCTGCGTAAGCAGAACACCTAGGATCTAAAAAAAAAAAAAAAACCCCTCCTTTACCAGATTGTTATTCAGAAGGGAAAATTATTAAAGTCAGAGCTTGAGAGGAACAATATTAATTAAATTTAATTGTAGTTATCTTTAAATGTAAATGGACTGAAATAAAATTCAGCTTTTGTTCTAGTTTCACATTATAGGTAATCTGCAACTTGCAACTGATCTGTTAGTGACCATTTGAAGTTATGATGGACCCCCCCCCCCCCAAAAAAAGGACAGGTAGTTCTCAACTTACAACAGTTTATTTGTTGACCATTTGAAGTTACAACAGCATTGAGGAAAGTGACTTATGACCGTTTTTCACACTTACGACCATTGCAGCATCCCCATGGTCATGCGATCAAAGTTCAGATGCTTGGAAACTGGCTCGTATTTATGACGGTTGCAGCGTTCCAGGGTCACGTGATCCCCTTTTGCGACCTTCTGACAAGCAAACTCAATGGGGAAGCCAGATTCCTGTAAAAACTGTGTTACTAACTTAACACCTGCAGTGATTCACTTAACAACTGTGGCAAGAAAGGTAAATGGAGCAAAACTCACTTAATAACTGTCTCGGTTAGCAACAGAACTTTTGGCCTCAATTGTGGTCGTAAGTCGAGGACTACCTGTAGTTACGATCCAGTTCTGAAGTTCCAACGGCCCCCCCACAGTCACATAACTTTACTTTGGCTCTTGGCAACGGACCAGCATTTATCGCAATTTGCAGCGTCCCACAGTTATGCGATCATGATTTACGATGTTTTTGCCAAAAACGAGTGTTTACTTTGGGGGAAAAAACACCCCATAACAAACAAAGGGTTCGTTGAACGACCGCCACGTTCACTTAACGACTTGTGCAAAAAAGGCTGTAAAATTGGATCGGTCTCATGACAACCCGTTTACAACCAGCACGACTTATGACTGTAATGGACAAGCTCTGTTACGGTTGTAAGTTGAGGACTGCCTCTATTTTCTAGACTAGAGTATGGATCAAGTTCATTGGCTCGGATTCATGTTATCAAATGCTTTTTTGTAGAAATGTTCCCCGCCTATAAAAACTTAGCATGTCAAGGTTTATAGTCTATCCTCATAGCTTTGCTTGCTTTCTACATGCGGGGAATATCTTTCTAGAGAAAAAGATTGCAGGAGGACAATCCAGACATAGATCTAAATCGAATGAAGACACAAAGAAGAGTGGGCTCAAGCTATTCTCCAAAGCACCAGAAGGCAGGACAAGAAGCAACGGATGAAAACTTATTAAGGAGAGAAGCAACCTAGAACTAAGGCGGAATTTCCTGACAGTGAGGACAATTAATCTGTGGAACAACTTGCCTCCAGAAGTTGTGAATGCTCCTGTTGTGGTCCGCCAGAGGCCTGCGGAGCTGGCAGCAGAGTCGGACAACGAGGAGGCTGGGGAGGAACATGGGCCAGTCCTGGAGTCTGGAAAAGGCTCGGTGTCAGAGGCAGAGATCCAGCCCGGGCCATCTGGGAGGTCTGTGCTGCCTCCAGAGGCTGGGATGAGTGAGGCAGAGGAACAGGGGGAGCCTGTTCACAATGCGCGCATGCGCAGAGCTGCCAGAAGGCAAGAACAGTTACGGAGGAAAAGGGCTACTCGGGAGTAAGGCTTGGAGATGATTGGCCCCTCCCATAGGATATAAAAGTAGAGCAAATTGATGTGCTCGTTGCAGGAAGCAACTTGGTTCAATTCTGGTTGGTGTAACTCAGCAGCTCCGTTCTGTTTGGCCTTGCAAAGCTCCTTGCCAATTAGGTCTTTGGCAGCGTGTCAAGGGAGATAAAGGTTGGTGCTTATCAGCCTTCTTCCGAAAGACTGTGGCAGACTTCTGTCGGACTAATTAACATTGTTTGGGACTTATTACGGCTGTGAATGAACATAATCTACAGCCATTGAAATAAAAAAAGAGGTTTTTGGGACTACATTTGTGTTTTATGATTTATCAGGAAGCCTAGGTCAGAACAGCTCCAACACTGGTAGTCCCAAAGGTGCTTTTTCGGGAGGAAGTTGGACTTTCTTGTTTTTTTCTTTCAAGACGTTTCGCTTCTCATCCAAGAAGCTTCTTCAGCTCTGACAGGATAGTGGGGAATGGAATCCTGTCAGAGCTGAAGAAGCTTCTTGGATGAGAAGCAAAACATCTTCAAAGAAAAAGCAAGAAAGTCCAGCTGCCTCCTGAAAAAGCACCTCTGGGACAACCATGGCCTGGATGACTGAGAATCTCTACAGACTTCCAACACTGGTAGTTTTTAAGAAGAGATTGGGCAACCATTTGTCTGAAATGTATAGGGTTTCCTGCCTGAGCAGGGGGGGTTGGACTAGAAGACCTCCCATGGTCCCTTCCAACTCTTGTTATTCTGTCATTAAAAACAATGAACAGCCAAACTCTGAACTAGGATGTTTTTTTTCTGGAACCCAGAATGCCTCTGAGCATGCGCAGAGCGCATGCATAAAATGCAGAGTGTCTTTCCTGAGAATCACAGAACAGGCGATCACTCTCTTCCTCCTGGTTAAGCCAGAGCTAGAGGCCTTTCTGCTTCTGAGGGCAGAACCCACCACCGTGCTTGTTTGCCCAATTCCGGATGTGGCCAGTTTAAATGAATTTCTACTCTTTAACATTTCTCTGAGAAGATTTTATCCAAAGAAACGCAAGTGGCAGGACAGCAAACAGAGGAAAAGAGAGAAAACGGGGCAGAATGGGTGCTGCAGATCACAATTAACCTAATTAGTGAGGAAACAGCGGTTAATGAGTGGGTTGCAATAGGCACTTTAATTACTTTTGCAGAGAGCTTGGAAATTCATACGTCTGGCACCTTCTCGGAGGGAGAGAGGCACAGAGCCCCGGCTTCTAAATAGCAATAGTAATAGCACTTAGACTTATATACCGCTTTACAGTGCTTTACAGCCCTCTCTAAGCGGTTCACAGAGTCAGCCTATTGCCCCCAACAATCTGGGTCCTCATTTTACCCACCTCGGAAGGATGGAAGGCTGAGTCAACCTTGAGCCGGTGAGATTTGAACCGCCGAACTGCAGCTAGCAGTCAGCTGAAGTAGCCTGCAGTGCTGCACTCTAACCACTGCGCCACCTCGGCTCAATAAAGACAAGTTCTAAAGACAAGACACCTGGATCAACTTGATTCCTTGGATTCTTGATCTAAAGGCGAGAACAATTAACCACTGCCCACCTCCTGGAGGATAATATGCAACCCCCCAAATAATATGCCGAAGAGAGCCGTGGTGTATACGGATTCGGAGCAGAATTCTCTTGCTTTTTGCTTTGTAACTTTCTGGTGCTCATGAGCGACGAGAGCAGCTGGCCGGTGTGGAAAACCAAAGGACACATCAAACAGGGGAATTCCTACTACCCCCAAACCAAGGAGAGATAAAAAGAGGCTTAATGCGCTGTGCAAAGCAGGAACTGGCCAGGAGCCATTGGCCTATGAAAATGCAGAAAGCTGCAGCTTTTAGTATAATCCCTGCCACAAATCCCATCGTTTCTGGAAGACCAAAAATGGTCAGATCATTTCTCTTCTGCTTTGCAAACCAGGGTTTCCTTTCCATGCTGATTCCAGGTTTGGAGGAACAACATCCCCCCCCTCACCCCCACCAGGCCTCAATGGGAAATAACTTGCTTTCTACTGTAAGAGGCAATTGTGATAAAGTGTAAAAAAAAAAAAGTTCAACGTTTCGCCCACTCAAATCTGATTCTCAGTGGACACATCCAAAGAGTTTCCTCTATTTCATCATAGAAGTGGTTCATATTTGCCATTTTTGCCATGTTCTGGTACATAAAAAAATATAGGTAGTCTCTGACTTACAACCACAATTTTGCCTAAAATTTCTGTTGCTAAGCGAGACAGTTGTTAAGTGAGTTTTGCCCCGTTTTATGACCTCTGTTGACACAGTTGTTAAGTTAATCACTGCAGTTGTTAAGTTAGTAACACGGTTAAGTGAACCGTGTTAGAACTAAGAACTAGAACAATCTAGAACTACGAAGAAATTTCCTAACGGTGAGAACAATTAACCAATGGAATGGCTTGCCTTCTGAAGTTGTGGGTGCTTCATCACTGGAGGTTTTTAAGAAGAGACTGGACAGCCATTTCTCTGAAATAATATAGGATTTCCTGCGTGAGCAGGGGGTTGGACTAGAAGACCTCCAAGGTCCCTCCCAACTCTGTTGTTCTATGATCTGAATCTGGCTTCCCCATTGACTTTGCTTGTCAGAAGGTGATCGCAGTGACCCCAGGACACTGCAATTGTCATAAATATGAGTCAGTTGCCAAGGCTCTGAGTTTTGATCATGTGACCATTGGGATGCTGCTATTTTTTCAGTGTCGCTGTAACTTTGAATGGTCACTAAATGAATGGTTATAAGTCAAGGACTCCAGTCTACTAATTCTCAACTTTTGCAATCGGAAGATATATGGATTTTAATTCCCAGAATTCTGGAGGTTGAGGTCCACAGATCTTATAGTTTATTTTTATTTATTTTATTCTTTCTTCTTTTTTCTTTCTTTCTTTCTTTCTTTCTTTCTTTCTTTCTTTCTTTCTCTCTCTCTCTCTCTCTCTCTCTCTCTCTTTCTTTCTTTCTTTCCCACTTCTTATTTTTACAATGCATCCAACAGGCTTTCTTCCTCCTATTTTTCCCACAACAACAACCCTGTGAGGTGGGTAGACTGAAAGTGACTAGTCCAGTCAACCAGCTGGCTTTCATGACTAAGGCGGGACTAGAATTGATGGTCTCTTGATTTCTAGCCCCGTGCCTTAACCGGGGGTGGCGGCAACTATGACTTGTAGACTTCAACTCCCAGAATCCCTGAGCCAGCGTTCCTGGCTCAGGAATTCTGGGAATTGAAGTCCACAGGTTGTAAAGGGGACAGAGATGCCCATCCGTGCACTAGCCCAAACTGGCTCTCATCTATAGTTGCTAGAGTTAAGAAATTGGTCTAATGAACCACCGTGATTTTTTTTAATTCTCCCATCTGAGACCAAACCAGATCTGATCTTGCTTAGCTTCCAAAAGCAGTCCAGGTTGGAGATGTAAAGCCAGCCAGCATATGTGAGTGTATGTGGAGGCAGGGATAAAAATATCTTAATTATAATGCCACCGGCAAGGAAAAAAAATCTCTGAGCCATCACTGACAACCTCTCTGTACCGTATATATTAAAAAACAACAACAACGCTTGAGGATATGATGGCTTTTAAGCTACCCATTTGATGCAAGAACAAAAGGAACATAAATTGTCCTTGTGCAAGCAATATTGTCTGATATGGCCACCACCAAATAGGACCATTTCCAATGCTTGTTTCTGGATCGAGCCCAAAACAAGTCTTGGTCGGTATTCAACCGATATTCAAATGGAGCATGTTATGTATATAGGTACATACGACCACAATGGAGCCCAAAATTTTTGTTGCTAAGCTAGACAGTTATTCAGTGCACCGTTTTACGACCTTTCTTGCCACAGTTGTTAAGTGAATCACTGCAGTTGTTAAGTTAGTAACATGGTTGTTAAATGAATCTGGCTTCCCCACTGTCTTTGCTTGTCAGAAGGTTGCAAAAGGGGATCACATGATCCTGGGACACTGCAACCATCATACATATGAATAGCAATAGCAATAGCACTTAGACTTATATACCGCTTCACAGTGCTTTCCAGCCCTCTCTAAGCGGTTTACAGAGTCAGTGTATTGCCCCCGACAATTTGGTTCCTCATTTTACCCACCTCGGAAGGATGGAAGGCTGAGTCAACCTTGAGCCTGGTGGGATTTGAACTGCCAAATTGCAGGCAGCCGGCAGTCAGCAGAAGTGGCCTGCAGTACTGCACTCTAACCACTGCGCCGCCGTGGCTCATCAGTTGCCAATCCTCTGAATTTTGATCAAAGCGACCATGGAGATGCTGAAACACTCTTAAGTGTGCAAAATGGACACAAGTCACTTTTTTCAATGCCGTTGTAACTTCGGTCACTAAATGAACTGTTGTAAGTCGAGGACTACCTGCAATGCCAGAGCTAGGTTCTTATCATTCCTCGCTCTGAGCAGATTAACTTTCGAAATCTCAAACGTCCAACGTGATGCGCAATTGGGAGACTGGATGCCTTCCTACCTCTCTCAACCCACCTGGGGATCCTTCCTGCCACTTTCTAACCAAGGATGCATCTCCTCTTAATCACAGATCAGACAGACGGGTCGCCTAACAGGATCAGGGAATTAGTCCGCATTAATCCCAGGGTGCTCGGAGAATGAAGCCTCGCTCTCCCTTGATCAGATTAAGGAAGGTCCGAGCTAAAAGCTAGAGCAAAATAATCAGATTAAAAAGATAAACCAGTCTAGGTCAAATCGTGGCTCGGAGCTGTTCTCAGGCTGGTGGGACTTTTCCAAACCATCAAAGTCCTGTTTTATTTTGGTTTCCCTTTTCTTTTTTAAGGTTAGAGAGCCATTAGAAGCAAGAATCCCAGGAAACAAACAATGGGTTCAGAATCCTTCCTAGGAAATCGGAGACACAACCGAGCTGCTCAGGAAGTCCAATCCGCATAACGAAGGATGGTGCCTGAGGACAGGTAAACTGGAGGAGATGTTTCCTTTATGGCAGAGGTCCCCAACCCCCGGTCCGTGGATCCGGTACAGGTCCGTGGACTGTTAGGAACTGGGCCGCGCAAGCAAGCTAAGCTTCATCGCACGCGCAGGATCGAGGTAGCACGAGAAACTATCCACCACCACCTACCCGCTCCGTGGGAAAATTGTTTGCCATAAAACCGGTCCCTGGTTTAAAAATCGGTCGGGGGCTGCTGCTTTATAAATAGTCCTTGACTTATGACAGCCTGTCCATTACCATCGTAAGTCGTGACGGTCTTGAAGTGGGCCACCCACATGACCAACCCAATTCTACAGCCTTTTTGCGATGGTCACTAAGCAACCGCCACGGGCATAAAGCGACTGCCGCAGTTGTTAAGCAAATGCTGGGGTCGTTAAGCGAAACCAGCTGTTCGCTATGGGGTGCTTTTTTTTTTTTTGCTGAAAACCGGATGCAAATGTTGGATTTCGGCAAACATCGTAAAAGGTGACCGCCGGATGCTGCACATGGTTGGAAATGCGGGCTAGTTGAAGAATCACCAGCCAACATGAGATGATGTAACTGCGGGGGCAGCTGCTGGAACTTTGGAACTGGGCTGCAAGTCCTTCTGGGGAGGGCCGTTGTAACTTCAAATGTTCGCTAAGCAACCGGTCGTAAATCGAGGACTACCTGTGCTTTAAATCAGGGGTCTCCAACCTTGGCAACTTTAAGACTTGTGGACTTCAACTCCCAGAGTTCCTCAGCCTTTGCTGGCTGAGGAATTCTGGGAGTTGAAGTCCACAAGTCTTAAAGTTGCCAAGGTTAGAGACCCCTGCTTTAAATATCAAGCCTGGAATCAACACACATTTATTTTCAATCAACGCACAACTTATTTTCAACACACAACAATTTATTTTCCAAAGCACCAGAAGGCAAGAGAAGAAACAATGGGTGGAAATCAATCAAGGAGAGAAGCAACCTGGAATTGAGGAGAAACTTCCTAACAGTGAGGACAATTCACCAGTGGAACGGCTTGCCACCAGAAGTTGTGAGTGCTTCATTGCTGGGGAATTCTGGGAGTTGAAGTCCACCCACCTTAAAGTTGCCAGGGTTGAGAAATACTGATTTAAGGACTTGGGGATCGGAAACGTGGATTGGAAACCTGTGCGTTTCCTCTTCCTCCAGAATATTAAAATTGGCTGGGGAAATTAAGTAACAGTATTCCAGTATTTGAGTGGTTGCCATAAAGAGAAGGGGGTCAATTTATCTACCAAGACACCTGTAGGCAGGACAAGAAACAATGGATGGAAGCTAATCAAGGAGAGAAGAAACTTGGGATTAAGGAGAAACTTCCTAACAGTGAGGAAATTTAACCAGTGGAACAGCTTGCCACCAGAGCTTGTGGATTGCTCCATCACTGGAGGTTTTTAAGAAGAGACTGGACAGTCACTTGTCTGAAATGGTATAGGGTCTCCTGCTTGAGAAGAGGGTTGGACTAGAAGACCTCCAAGGTCCCTTCTAGCTCTATTCTGATTGATTGATTTACAACTTGGAGTGGAGCATTAGGGACCTATTACTCTGGTTGGGACGCGGTGGCTCAGTGGCTAAGACGCTGAGCTTGTCGATCAGAAAGGTCAGCAGTTCGGCAGTTCGAATCCCTAGCGCCGCGTAACGGAGTGAGCTCCCGTTACTTGTCCCAGCTTCTGCCAACCTAGCAGTTCGAAAGCACGTAAAAAATGCAAGTAGAAAAATAGGGACCACCTTTGGTGGGAAGGTAACAGCGTTCCGTGCGCCTTCGGCGTTTAGTCATGCCTGCCACATGACCATGGAGACATCTTCGGACAGCGCTGACTCTTCGGCTTTGAAACGGAGATGAGCAGCGCCCCCTAGAGTCGGGAACGACTAGCACATATGTGCGAGGGGAACTTTTACCTTTACCTTTTACTCTGGTTGGGGACCACTTTTTCATATGAAGCAAGGAGGGACCCAAACCTCTTTGAAAAGGTGACCCACTAACTTACCCTGTATCCCATCAATTTCCACATTCAGACTGAGGGAAAGCACAATAAAAGAGAGGCTGCCCTGCAGAACAGCCTGAGCAAACAAGCCAAGCTAGGCATGGGGAAAGGCAGAAACTCAGGTAGTCCTCAACTTACGACCACAATTGAGCCCATAATTTCTGTTGCTAAGCGAGACAGCTGTTAAGTGAGTTTCCCCCCATTTTACGACCTTTCTTGCCACAGTTGTTAAGTGAATCACTGCAGTTGTTAAGTTAGTAACCCGGTTGTTAAGTGAATCCAGCTTCCCCATGGACTTTGCTTGTCAGAAGGTCGCAAAAGCAGATCAAATGACTCCGGGACACTGCAACCGTCATAAATACGAGTCAGTTGCCAAGCGTCCAAATTTTGATCACGTGACCATGGGGATGGTGCAATGACCGTAAGTGTGAATAACGGTCATAAGTCATCTTTTTTCCAGTGCCGTTGTAACTCTGAACGGTCACTAAACGAATGGTTGTAAGTCAAAGACTAGTTGTGATGAGGGGCACTAAGTGCACCAAGGAGAGAAGGAAAATTATGACAGCTATTTGGATGACAGTACTGTGGGTACTGTCAAGTTGGGTGACATCTCTGGAAATCTGCTCTGCAGTGCAGGGGATGACAGCGGTTTCTTGGAAACACTGAGAACTAGAAACTTATGACTGGCCTTCCTCTAAAAAACAGATACGAAGATTCCACAGCAAAGCCTCTGCCAATGCAGAACATTCCAGTCTGCAAAAATGGAACCCCAGGATAAAATCATACCTGTTATCTCTTCTGCATTTCAAAAATTAAATATTGCATATTTATTTATTTAATTTCCAAGTATTAAATATTGCGTATTTATTTCACGGAGGAGGAAGGGACAAGAAGTCTGAATTTTCACAATATTATTTTTCAGGGAACACGATCTTACAGGAACGGTGCCTGAAATTCTGGATTAAGCCTCTGAGTCAGAGTATATATATATTTTTTAAAAATTTAACGGACACACCATTTGCTGGTAAATACTAAAATAGGCGTATTTTTATTAGTGAGACACAGGCCAAGCTGACGCAAATTTTTAAGGCTTGTGAATTAGCAATCTGCATATCATTTTTATGGCAGATGTCAAAGCACCCTTGGCGAACAAATTATTCTTACTCCACAATACACTTTGGAAAAGCTGTGGGTGAAGAAATCTGAGCCAGATTTTAAAATAATCCTGACACATGAGCTCAAATCACGTGTACAGAGAACAACAAGCAAAGCAAAACACCACACCAGGAAGGGGGTGTGTGGTTTGCGGTTCTTCCTGCTTTTTTAGCATCATTTTCTCAGTTGCAACAATCACAAAGAGGTGAGTCCACATGTCCATTTTGATTTTTCGATTCCTCCCTCCAAAGAACAAAAAATAAATAATAATCTTTTTTTTTTTGGTCCCAAATGCTTAGTGAGTGATATGAGAGCTTGCTTTTTTTAACCTTTGCTTTATACCCAAAGCAAACTATAGCCTTGGTGTGATATACCGTGGTTTTAGGAAGTTTAAAGGTATTGTAAATGGAAAGCAAGTTGCTAGTCCTCATGTTGTTACAGGAATGTAGAAACTAAGGCAGAAATCCAAAGGTGGTTTTTTTCCTTGTATTCGTTCATCAAAGTAAGTTCAGGAGCCAGACAGACTAATTCTTCCATATTTGTAAGAGTGTTCTTATCGTATCTATGATGAGAACAGATTAACTAAGATCCAATTTAGCTAAAAAAATGGAAGGAATGAGTAGAACGCATGCTACTATGAGTTTCTGGAAGGGCCGTTATAAATGGAAGAAATAAACCCCACAGACTGTCAAGAAAACTAGAGAAAGGGTCTAGATCAACCTTAAAAAGGTGTGCAACTCCCAGAATTTTCTAGCCAGCTGGGTAGAGAATTCTGGGAGTTGAAGTCCATACTTTTTCAAGTTGCCAAGGTTGAAAACCGTTGACCTTAGCACAGCTGAGGTTTTGAAAGGTACGGATGTCCCAAAGGTGCTTTTTTCAAGCGGCAACTGGACTTTCTGGTTTTTCTTTGAAGACGTTTCGCTTCTCATCCAAGAAGCTTCTTCAGCTCGGTGAAGCTTCTTGGATGAGAAGCGAAACGTCTTCAAAGAAAAACCAGAAAGTCCAGTTGCCTCTTGAAAAAAGCATCTTTGGGACAACCATGACCTGGACAACTAAGAATCTCCATAGACAAAGATACGGGTGCTTTCACAAAATGGCAACTATGGTGGGTTTGCCCAATCACAAGACACCTGTACCTCAAAAGCTAAACATGGCTGCTCTCCAACCTTTCTAATTCCTCAGGATAGCACTTAGATTTATATACCGCTTTACAGTGCTTTACAGCCCTCTCTAAACGGTTCACAGAGTCAGCATATTGCCCCCAACAATCTGGGTCCTCATTTTACCCACCTGGGAAGGATGGAAGGCTGAGTCAACCTTGAGCCGGTGAGATTTGAACCGCCGAACTGCAGCTAGCAGTCAGCTGAAGTAGCCTGCAGTATACTGCACTCTAACCACTGCGCCACCTCGGCTCTTGAAAAAAGCATCTTTGGGACAACCATGACCTGGACAACTGAGAATCTCCATAGACTTAGGATGCTCCTAACCCTAACTTGGTCCTTTTTTTCTGGGAAGGTGGCCACACTTCCAAGCCAAGTGTGAATCTAGAGCCAGTTTGCTGATGGTTAAGGCACCAGGCTATGAAGTAGGAGACGGTGAGTTCTAGTCCCGCCATAGGCATGAAAGCCGGCTGGGTGACTTTGGGCCAATCACCAGGAGTCGGTGAGTTCTAGCCCTGTCAAACATGAAACCCAGCTGGGTGACTTTGGGCAAGTCACTCTCTCAGCTCAACCCACCTCACAGGGTTGTGGTTGTGGGGAAAATAGGAAGAGGAAGGAGTATTAGATATGTGCTCTCTGCCTTGAGTTATTTATAAAACTAATAAAGGCGGATATAAGTAAGTAAGTGCCAGTTCCTGGCCTTCATTATTTTCTAAGAATGGTTCTAAGATGCACATAGGACAGAGGCATTGTTAGAAATAGTTAATGCCTGAGGCTCTGACATGCTTTCCAGCCTATTTAGCCTTTTTTTTAAAAACGACTCACAGATTAAAATGAAGTGGGGTAGAATCTGGTTGCTGCTGGGCACCACGTTGGGGATCCATAAGCTAGTGCATCTATTCTGGGAATGCCATATTGCCCCCAAGTGGTCACAAAGAACAGGTGGATATTCCTCGTTTTATCAGAAATTTTACCACCCTGAAAGCTGCGTAGATTAAGAAAACAGGAGATTTAGCAAGCTAATCTATTTGCTTGTCCGTGGTTTATTGAATAAACCACAATTCAATAGAATTTGTATGTGATCTTAGGTCATAAACCATTGTTGATGAATCACAATGGATGGGTTAGCACGGACACTGCCTAAGGCTCAAATATAAGTGAAGTCAAGAAGGACATTTCTTTCCTTCTTCATTTTTGTTTCCGAATTCTGCAGAATTTGGAACCGTTGCTAGACCATGAAACAAACAGATTATATGCTGCTCATTTAAGGAATCAGGCAACTGCCAAATTTATCCAAACCAATCAAGCTACTGGTCTCACATTTCACCTGGAAATTGCAGGATTGCTACACAGATCATACTGTATGGGTAAAGATATGGGTAGTCCTTGACTTACATCTGTAATGGCACCTGCCAATTACGGTCACACATTGTGACAGTTGTAAAATGGGTCATCATATGAGCTTCCCAATTTTACAACTGTCTTTTACAATGGTCATTAAATGAGCCCATTGTTCACTATGGGGCATGCTTCCAAAAGAAAACCCCAGAACTAAATACCAATTTTTGGCAAAAACATCATAAATCACAGGTGATCATGGGAAGCTGCAAATGGCCATAAATTTGACATTGCTGAGTGCCCGAAATGTGGTTATGTGACCACATAGGACTGCCTTACCTGTTAGAATTTCAGAATTGGACTGTAAGGGGGTGGGGGTAATTTTGAATGGTTGCTATGCAACCGGTTGTAAGACAAGGACTACCTGTAAGGTATGCGTCTTTTGTGGCTCAGTTCTTTCAAAAGGCACCCAGTCCGAACAATATTTCAATTCATTAAAAAAATAATAATAACAATTTCACTAGTCATTTGAGCCTCTGCTGGGTTTCACAACCACCTTGTGAGGTGTTTGCGTAATTGTCCTCTGTGGAACAGCAACCAAATGGCAAATTTGATCAATCCCATCCCATCATTCTGTGACTGATTCACATATCACACTAAATCAGGGTTGAAAAACAGATCAAAACTGGTTTTGGTTTTTTTTGGACAGGCTGCAGTAGCCCGGTTTACATATCGTGCTAAAAGATAATGGATGAGTTTATGCTCACCAAGTTTTTCCTGACTTGCTGTGTTCTCTTAAATCATTAATAAAGTTTAAGACCAGGGTTCAAATCCACAATTTTTAGGATGTTCTCCAACAACCTCTTCCAACCCAGAGGGGTATCGAATATGATGGATCAATCTGAAGCCTCAGTGCTCAATCCTTTAGAAAAAGTGCAAAGAGCAACTAAGATGATTAAAGGCCTGGAGAATAAAACATGTGAAGAACGGTTGCAGGATTTGGGTTTGGCTAGTCTAGAGAAAAGAAGGACTAAGGGGGACATGATAGCAGTATTCCAGTATTTGAGGGGCTGCCCCAAAGAAGAGGGGATCAACTCATTTTCCAAAGCATCAGAGGGCAGAACAAGAAACAATGGAAGGAAACTAACCAAAGGAGAGAAGCAGCCTGGAATTAAGGAGAAACTTCCTAACATTGAGGACAATTAACCAGAAGAACAGCTTGCCTCCAGAAGTTATGGGTGCACCATCATTGAAGGTTTTTAAGAAGAGACTGGACAGCCACTTATCTGAAATGGTATAGGGTCTCCTGCTTGAGCAGGGGTTTGGACTAGACGACCTTCAAGGCCCCTTACAGCTCTATTCTGATTGATTGAACCCAACGGGGCTACCGGTTAGGATGTGAGTGCTATGGACCTCTGATTATAGGTAGTCCTTGACTTAGGTAAAGGTAAAGGTTCCCCTCGCACATATGTGCTAGTCATTCCCGACTCTAGGGGGCGCTGCTCATCTCCGTTTCAAAGCCGAAGAGCCAGCGCTGTCCAAAGACGTCTCCGTGGTCATGTGGCCGGCATGACTAAACGCCGAAGGCACACGGAACGCTGTTACCTTCCCACCAAAGGTGGTCCCTATTTTTCTACTTACATTTTTTACGTGCTTTCGAACTGCTAGGTTGGCAGAAGCTGGGACAAGTAACGGGAGCTCACCCCATTACGCGGCACTAGGGATTCGAACCGCTGAACTGCCGACCTTTAGATCAACAAACTCAGCGTCTTAGCCACTGAGCCACCGCGTCCCTGTCCTTGACTTACAACCATTCATTTAGTTACTGCTGAAGTTACAATGGCACTTATGACCGGTCCTCGCACTTACGACCCTCACATCATCCCAGTGGTCCCATGATCAAAATTGAGGTGCGTGGCCACCGGTATGTATTTATAATGATTGCAGCATCCCAGGGTCATGTGATCACTATTTGTGACCTTCTCAGACAGTTATGACCAGTTGATTGGCGGGAAGCCAGACTCACTTAAGAACTGCATGATTCACTTAACAGCTGCAGTGAATTGCTTAACAACCATGGCAAAAAAGATCATAAAACTGGGTGCAAGTCTCTTAATGATTGCCTTGCTTAGTAACTGAAATGTTGGTTCCAAGCGTGGTCATAAGTCGAGGACTGCCTGTAGTTTTCCATGGCAGTATTATGACCAACAGTTTTGGATGACCAGCCCCTCCATAAATTGGTCTACTGTACTATTTCCCGAAGTGTAGTTCAAGGTTCCTCAAATCAAAATTATTTGCCAGCCTGTACTGAAACATAATATTAAAATCCCATCAAACAATTGTGAGACCTAGTAGTGGCAAGAAATGTGTTAATTTTAATTTTTAATACGGTAAATATGGATAAATATAAAAAAATGCAAACAAGAGCTGTTTTGGAGACCTCCAGAGTTTTTATAAGTGGGAAGTAGTTCTGAGAGAAAAATGTTTAAGAAACAATAATCTATTTTATTGTTTTAACAATGCATAACAGAAATGTATTCATCTTTTCTGAAACGTCTATCGCTCAGCTTCATTAAATAGCCTCACAAAAAGCAGAAAAGGACAAGAAACGATGGATGGAAACTAATCAAGGAGAGAAACAACCTGGAATTAAGGAGAAACTTCCTAACAGTGAGGACAATTAACCACTCGCCTCCAGAAGTTGTGAGTGCTCCAACACTGAAGGTTTGCAAGAAAAGATTAGACAACCACTTGTCTGAAATGGTATAGGGTTTCCTGCTTGAGCAGAGGGTTGGACTAGAAGACCTCCAAGGTCCCTTCCAACTCTGTTATTGTTGTGTTGGAGCACTGATTGTCTAGGTCAATATTTCTTGAATTAGGCAACTTTAAGGTGTGGGGGATTTCCCCAGCCAATTTTAATATTCTGGAGGAAGAGGAAAAGCACAGGTTTCCGATCCTCAAGTCCTTAAATCAGTATTTCTCAACCCTGGCAACTTTAAGGTGGGTGGACTTCAACTCCCAGAATTCCCCAGGCAGGAAACAGGAAGCGCGCATGTTGGCGATCCACGTGCTTGCCTTGAGCCTCCACAACACAATCCCAGGGAGGGTCGAGGCGACCGCTTACCCAGTACCAGGATCCGGTCCCCCGGCTTCAGTTCCGCCTCCAGCTGTTCGCGAAAAGACTCCAAGCCCCCGAACCACTCGGTGGGCTCGGCCCCCTCTTGCTCGTACCGCGCGTCCCAGAAGCCCCGCTCCCGGTACCTGGCGTTGGAAGCCGGGCGCTGCCTCCGCGGGGCCTCCTCCATGGGGGGGGGGGGGGAAGCCGGGGCGGAGGAAAGGCCGGCGGCCAGCGAATGGTTGAACTGCCCCGCCGCCTGTGCTTGGCAGCCCTGGGACACCTGCTCGTCCACGTGGCCTGGCAAAACCACGTGGAGCTTCCGGTTGCTGAGCGGGAGGGCGGGTAAAAGCGCTCCCCCGGAAACGCGACCTAGGAGGGTTTGGGTCTCTGCGAGCGGCTGTCCCGCTTTCTGGCTGCAGCGTTTCCTCCTTCAGGTCTGTAGAGATTCTCAAGTCATCCAGGTGATGGTTGTCCCAAAGGCTCTTTTTCAGGAGGCAACTTGTCTTTCTTGTTTTTTCTCTTTTGAAGACGTTTCGCTTCTCCTCCAAGAAGCTTCTTCAGCTCTGACAGGAAAAAAAACAAGAAAGACAAGTTGCCTCCTGAAAAAGCACCTTTGGGACAACCATGGCCTGGATGACTTGAGAATCTCTACAGACTTTTAGCTATGCAATTTGAGATGAACACCCTTTGAATGGTGTGGGAGTAGGGATGGATTTCCAGAGGAAAAATTGCAGACTACAGGAATCAGGAGCACCACTCAGGTGACCCTGAGGACACAGATAAACCTCCAAGTGCTTCAACCACCCTCTAAAAGGTTGCAAATGACCAGCTCTCTGCAAGGAGTATCAATCCTTCCATTCCCCACCATCCCGTCAGAGCTGAAGAAGCTTCTTGGATGAGAAGCGAAACGTCTTCAAAAGAAAAAAACAAGGAAGTCCAGTTGCCTCCCGAAAAAGCACCTTTGGGATTTCCTCCTCCAGATTGAGGCCCCCCCGAGAGTTGGAGATCCGATGAGAGAGAGAGAGAACTTTTATTGTCATTTTTTTCCCCCTGTGGGCACTCTAGCACACATTAAAAATGAAATTCTGTTGCCTGCTCTTGAAAAGTGTACACATACATAACACGCATATAGATATGCTACGGTATATACATACATGTGTATACCTACACCCTAACATATAAGTACATATTTAATATTATTAAATAAAGGGGATATTGGTAGCTCAGGATTGAAATAAAGGGACCTTGGCGCTCCTTGAACTTGGCTGTTTTCTTGCAGACGTTTCATTACCCAGCTAGCACTGCTAGTATTACCTAGTAGGGTAATGAAACGTCTGCAAGAAGGCAGCCAAGCTCAGACAGCACCAAGAATGGACCTCTCAGTTGCGGATCCTTCATGGCATTTGCACAGGCTGCTGAAGCTATAAATGACTAGGAAATTTTAATGCCAATTGAGCTTAGTGTATTGTGGGTGAATACTTTTTTTTTTAATTGCAAACGTAATAAAAACATGTACTTCCTTTCTGGGTTCAATGCCTGGCAATGTTAATAAGTAAAACATATAATGGGATAAGCTTCCATAGGGAGCATGAGCTTCAGCTAGGAGTTCTCTCTCTCTCTCTCTCTCTCTTTTTTTTCCCTCTCCCTCTTTTTTCTCTCTTTTCTCCCCCCTTTTCTCTCCCTCTTTTCTCTCTCCCTCTCTTTTCTCTCTCTCTCTCCCTCTTTTCTCTTTCTCTCTCTCCCCCCTCTTCCTTCCTCTCTCTCTCTGTGTATGATAACTATGCAGTATCTTCTGCTGTGAAGATTTATTTCCCGTCATTTTTATTGTTTTATTTTAGTGGAGTAAAGAAAGTTTGGATTCCAGATACAAACCAAGCACATTCTTACACCTTTGCCATGGAATCAGCTCTTGGTAGCCACGACAGAGCCTTGGCAAGCCACTAGAGGTTAGGGCACGGAAGGGAGACCACCAGGAGAGCCTAAGGCTCTTGGCATCTTGGCCGAAGGCAAGGGAAAAACGCCTTGCACATTCTTGCAAAGAAAACCACCCGTCCAGCAGCAGACTTTCACAAACACCCGGCTTAGAAGGTAGTGCTGAGCTGGCTCTGTTTGATCTGCAGCTGGACGGGAGACCACCGGGAAATCCCGGAGCTGCGGAACCCCGGGCAAGCCCCTGAAGCCGCTTCTGAACTGCCGTCGAGGGGGACACTGCCGCGGCCGGAACTGTCGACGCCGGGCGAGGCCAGGCGGGGGAGCGCTTTGGCGGCGGCACCAGCGGGCTTCAACGGGGCTATGGCGCCGGCGCCTGGGCCGCGGAGGAAGGGGGCGGCGGGGACAGGCTACCCCGTCCTGCTCCAGGCCCTACGCCGGGCCTGGCAGGAGAAGCACCTGGTGCTCTTCGAGCCTCGCTTCACCCCGCTGGTGGCCGCCTGCCTCTGCTTGGCCGAAGTGGGGGTCAACCTCTGGGTCATCCAGAGGGTGGCATGTGAGTCGCCGGGCGGGGTGGGGTGGGGGGGTGGGTGCCCCTCCTTGGGCACCCCAAAGGGGTTGGATTCCAGCTCCCATCATCCGTGCAGGCTCGGTAATAAGGGTCTTTGGCCAGACCCATTGGGAGGGCGCCCCGTTGGTGGGGGCGGAAGGGAGGGGCGGCCGAGTGCAGGTGGGGTCTGCAGGGAGGGGGTATTTGGGTGCGTTGATAAACCTTGAGGACTAGAATCTTGGATGAGTGGAGGGGAGTCGTCTTAGAGTGGGTAGGCGAGGGATAGAATCGGAGCCGTGCAGGTGGTATTTTTGCCAGGCCCAATAGGCTAAACCAGTGTTTGTCAACCTTGGCAATTTTAAGATGTATGGACTTCAACTCCCAGAATGGCTGGGGGATTCTGGGAGTTGCAGTCCATGCATCTTAAAGTTGCCAAGGTTGACAAACACTGGTCTAAACTGCTGTGCCCTTATCCCCCTGTGGGTGCGTGGCAATCACGGCATCCGATGGTGTATTGCTATAGTAAGATCGCAAGAAATATTTCCTTTTCCCTGCCGGTAATCTTGAAGAAAAAAGGGAAGGATCTGTCTCATCTCGTTCACAATTTTAATCCGGCATTGTGCTTTGATTCTTTTTCTATTAAACTAAATGGCTGGAAACCAAATCTTGTCAGTAAGTTGGATCTCTATTTAGGATTGCAGGCTGTGTGAGGAACACCCGGGGAGGAAAAAGGGACATTCAGATGTTACGTATCTTGAAATCCTGTGCCTCAGGAACCAGTTCTTCAGTGGGTTTCCCCCCCCCCCAAGACCACCTACCTTTTGGGCATTCACACAAGCTGTCGATGTTAGCTACTTGAATGTTAGAGGAAAAAGTCTGTGACAGTAAGAAAAGTTTGACAGTGAACCAAGAGCCGAGGTGGCGCAGTGGTTAGAGTGCAGCACTGCAGGCTACTTCTGCTGACTGCTAGCTGCAGTTTGGCGGTTCAAATCTCACCGGCTCAAGGTTGACTCAGCCTTCCATCCTTCCGAGGTGGGTAAAATGAGGACCCAGATTGTTGGGGGGCAATAGGCTGACTCTGTGAACCGCTTAGAGAGGGCTGTAAAGCACTATGAAGCGGTATATAAGTCTAAGTGCTATTGCTATTGCTAATTTCCAAAGGAGGTCAGGGGATTACTCTTCAGTGGGCAGACTGGACAGCCATCCGTCCAGGTTGATTTAATTTAGATTCTTGCACTGAGGAAATGTGTCTGTGTGTGTGCACGCATGCACATTTGACAACCTCAGTGGTCCTTTCCGATCCTTGTGGCTTTTGTACATACACTAAACTTAGTATTCACATTAGACATTTTTATAGCATAGCAAGGGTGTGCGAACCTAACTTCTTTTATTCGTTCACTGAAAATGGGTTAATCCAATAACCAGGTTAAGGTGTTTTGGTGAACGTAGCCGGTATCATTCTGTTGCCAAAGGAAATGTGAGTTCACGTGTTATTTTAAACGAAAGAAATCATGAAACTTAATTTCGTGAGCATTGCACTAATTAGGGCGTGTCAAATTTTTCAGCTTTCAATTTCCAAACTTCAGGGTTGTGACATGCCTTGGGAATTGTAAAGATATTTTGGTTACTTTAATATAATTTAGATGTGCTTGGTAAGTAACTACATAAATATCCTAACTTTTTAACATTTTGGTGGTTTCATTTTGCATCATGCGTGCAGAGACCATGCAAACTAAGTTTTCAGTCAGTTTAATCAGTAGTATCTTAGCATAGCATACATCAGTGTTTTTCAGTGTTGCCAACATTTAAGATGTGTGGACTTCAGCTCCTAGAATTCCCTAACCAGCATATTGGCAGGTGAATTCTGGGAGTTCAAGTCCATACATCTTAAAATTGCCAACATTAAAAAACACTGTTCTACATGAAATCCCACCCCATTCCTATTAAACATTCTGTTTAGTAACATTCTGCTAGTTTCTAAAAATGATAAATAAAAATTCTGGCCTTGAATTTGGCTTTTCCAATGGCAAAGCAAAAATTGAAATAGTCCTTTTTGAGGTTGAAATGCTTCCAGTAAGACCTCAGAACCTTTCCAGTGAGATCAGAAAGAGGCTTTCGGTGCCAAAATACGCCTAGGTTGAAGTATTTTGTATTCTACCCCTCCAGGGAACTGCATCACACATTGAACACAAATACCTGCCGCATCGTATCATCACAATTGTAGTTTTGTCAATTTGTTTAGGAAATGTTATCTTAGTGCTCAACACCAGCAACAATGACTTTTGCTAAAAAGCTAAAGAGAAAAATACAAAATAAAAATAAAAATCCACCACCTGTCTTCATGGCTATTGAAAACTACCGTATTTTTCGGACTATAAGACGCACCGGTATATAAGACGCACCAGGATTTTGAAGAGGTAAGTAAGAAAAAAAAAAGTGTTTGCCCTCCGCCAGACCCCAGGAGCACTCTGCAGACCTCCCAAACCCTCTGCGCACTCCGTTTTTGTGAAAAATGGCCATTTTTTGCAAAAATGGGCACGTTTTGCTGGGGGAGAGCAAAAACGGTGTTTTTGCTCTCCCCCAGCCCACAGGAACAC
>QLTV01003726.1:78395-103332 GCA_003457575.1 Thermophis baileyi | reverse complement strand
TGAATTTTAACAGCATATGAACAAATATAGTCTGAAATGTAACAGTGTTCTGTTTTAGTATTAAGAGAAGGCAGCTGAGTTAAACCCTGACTTAGTCATGTTTGGAGTAGATCTATTGAAATAATTGGGAGGAGTTAGTGTGACTACATTTAAGAAAACTTTCTGGCATTAATATACTGCCATAATGTACATTTCTCCAATTCTTTGCTATTTCTATGGGTCAGGCACACATGCACAGAAATACACAGCAAACAGTGTATATCATCTGTACTGTTTGCTGTTTGCTGGGAGGCAGAGGCAGATTTTTTCCCCCTTGTTTTCTTGGTTTCCTCCCCCAAAACTAAGGTGCGTCTTATACTCCGAAAAATACGGTACTTAACAACTGTAGTAATGGGGGAAAACTCACTTAACAACTGTCTTGCTTAGTGGAAATTTTGGGATCCATTGTGGTCGTAAGTGGAGGACTACCTGTACAGCCAGTAAAAGATTAAGGTTGGCAAACATGACAGATGGGATGACGAGCAAAGGGTCTTCATAAGTCTCGACAATTCAGACCTTGATAGCTCTTCTAAACAACAGCACAGTGGGGGCCATCTTGATGTTGCGGGAAGCTCGTTCCAGAGAGCAGGTGCTGCTGCAGAGAAAGTGCATTTTGGGGCTCTCAATATATGACATTGTTTAATCAAAGGAACCCCAAGCACATCAATTCCACAGGATCATATTGGTAGGCTGATACGATGGGAGATAGCCAGTCCATCAAATAACCAAGTCTGATGCCAAGTCAGGAACAGAGGAAGGGAGGGAGTCCTGTCCTTGGAAAAATGAGTGTGGAATCACCAAGTGTCAGGCTTGTCACCAGCTCGAGCATTTAGGAAAGAGAGACACTCGACTCCAATCGTAGCAACAGATATAACTATACTAAAGTGGTTACAACATAAGCAAAGCTGGATCTGAATATTCCCGCTCAAAACCTGCCGGTTTGTGAGTGACCGGTAATATTTGCATTTGGTGTTACGGTAACCGCTTTAAAATTTGGCACCTCTTTCCTGTAGTTTCGCATTGCATTCTCACGTTCATGTCCTTGGATGCATTGGTCTGTTCCAGATTGGCACCTCGGCTTCCTGTCATCCCTTCCCCCTACATTCCCCTCTCCCGCAATTTATGGCAGGATGCCAGCGGAAGCAGGCTGAAACTTTTACGATGGCAGACCTGACACCAAGGAAGTTTCCCTTTCCTGTTTCTTTAAATCCCCCCATCTCTCTTCTCCCACTTCAGGTACCCTGCTGGCTTTGTTTACATCTTCATGGGTCTGTATTATGCCACCGACCGAGGCACCAACATCCGCCTGGCACAGTACTTCTTTGCCACCCTTTACCTGGCCACCCTGCTGCTGGTTTTCCGCATCTACAGCCGTACCAATAAGGTCAGGAGCCGCGATGGGATTTCTGGAAGCGCTAAAGAGGATCTGTTTCCCTGTTGCAGAAGGCCAGGAAGAACATACTGCGTATGGCCTAAAAGCAAAGGATTAATGGGGGCAGGTCCCTTGCAGGGAGCGAGAACTCTAGGAAATGCCATTGCTCAAGTCACAAATTATTCATTTTATGGAGTTTCTGGTGTACAATGCACACAGCAAGTTAAGGCAGAATTTTTTTTTTTAAAAAAAGACTTTTTTGCTATCCCGAAGAAAGTCCGGTGTTAAGTATAGGGATCCTTGACTTTTGACTGGATCTTCCAAAAGGCCAGTTCTGAAGTTCTGAACCAAGTTCTTAAACCAGTTCTGAAGTTCCAATGGATTCCTTCCCTTGCCCCAGGGTCACATGATGATATTTTGGACACTCAAAAAGTAGCCGCATTTGTGGCGGTTTGTAGCATCCCGTGATTCACAGCATTTTTTGCTGACAGTTGGTGTTTAACTTCTAGCAAAAAACACCCCCTAGCCAAACAATGCGTTCACCGACCACCATTAAAAAAAGGTTCTAAAATCAGGTCGGTCGGCCTCACGCAATGATCCGTTTTATGATCGCACGCAGGCTCCATTTCTGTCGTAAATTGAGAACTACCTGTAATACTGGAGCTCGTGTGAAGCTTTTTTTCTACCCCCACCCTCCTTGAGATTTCAAGCCACTCTGCTTTTGTGCTGAAGGGTTACACATCCCTGCACTGGAAACAAAAGAAGAGCTGTTACACATTTTGTCGATGCTGCTGGTAAAGTCGAGGTCGAGTCTCCTTGTGTTGATTTTGACTCCTGGTGAATATAGGGGCACCTCCCTTTTTGTCACGGGGCTAGATAAGTGGGATTATTTCTTCTCAGCTTCCAAGTCTTAAGCTACAGCCGTGTGATTTCCTCGTGGCCTCCCATCCGGGGAGTAATTAGAACCCACCCCGTTTAGTTATTTAAAGCAGAGGTCTCCAACCTTGGCAACTTTATGAGGTGTGGACTTCAATTCCCAGAATTCCTCAGCCAGCCATGATGACTGAGGAATTCTGGGAATTGAAGTCCACACCTCATAAAGTTGCCAAAGTTGGAGACCTCTGATTTAAAGAGCAGCCCAACTTAGAGAAGTGCTGCCACGTACCGTGACCAGTGCCACAGGCTTGTCAAATGAAAGAAGCCCAGGGCTGCCCTTAAGGTGGTTGGAAGAAATGAGGCCTTCACTCTGCATGGACAAGAAACGGGGGTGTTCCATTAAGTGAACCGGATGGGAATACAGGTAGTCCTGTGACTGACGAGCACGGTGGAGCCCCAAATTTATGTTGCTAAAGTGAGAAATTCGTTAAAGTGAGTTTTGCCCCCTTTTGCGACCTTTCTTGCCATGGCTGTTAAGTGAATCGCTGCAGTTGTTAAGTTGGCAACACGGTCGTTAAGTGAATCTGGCTTCCTCACTGACCGCTTGTCAGAAGGTCGCAAAAGGGGGATCACGTGACTCCGGAACACTTGCAACCGTCATAAATAGGAGTCAGTTGCCAAGCATCTGAATGTTGATCACGGGGCCATGGGGATGTTGCAATGGCAGTCGTAAGTGTGAAAAACGGTCCTAAGTCACTTTTTTCAGTGCCGTTGTAGCTTCGAACGGTCACTAAACGAACTGTTGTAAGTCGAGGACTAGCTGTATTGCTCACTCCGACCTCCGTCTCAGCTGCCTTGGTGGTGGGTGGGCCTGACTCCTCACTGCCCCGTCTTCCCCAGGTCCCTCCCTACGTGTTCTTCTTCATGTGCTGTGCCTCCTACCGCATCCACTCCATTTTCGTCTTGCGCCTCTTCAATGACCCGGTGGCCATGGCAATCCTTTTCCTGGCTGTCAATCTCTTCCTGGAGGATCACTGGTCCTGGGGCTGCTTCTGCTTCAGGTGAGCTCTCCCTTTGTTGATGGGGGGCGGGGCGGAGGGGGGAGGGCAAAGCAGCATCTGGCAGAGGCATCCTGAGGTGGGTTCCTCCCGGTTTGGACCGGTTCGCCCAAACCGGTAGCGACCCGCTGGTGACGTCATGATGACGTCATGGAGCCAGTTCGGTTGGTGTTGGTCCGTGGACGCCGCCATCTTTTTTAAAAATTTAATTTAATTTAATTTATTTTTTTGGGAGGGGGGGAATTTTTTGGGGGGGGGGATTTTTTCCGGGTTTTTTTCCTTCTGCGCATGCACAGAAGCCGAGTTTCCGGCACTGCGCATGCGTCGCCATCTTGTTTTTGGCTTTTGGGGGGGGGGATTTTTTGATTATTTTTTTTTTGCACTGCACACACGCGGTGCGCTCACGCGGCGCGGGAGGAAGCGAACTGGCAGCGAGGTAAGTTAGAACCCACCCCTGGAGGCATCCCTCGGGTGGCCTGGCCCACCTCAAACTTGGAAGGCTGAGATTCCTCCCTGGCCGAAGGGCCTTTGGCCTCCTTCCCGAGCCTCCTCGTCAAACAGATCCTCTGTTTTTCATCAGTTGCTCCCGGTGAAAAAGCTTCCACCTTTTGGACTGGAGCAGAGATCTCCCACCTTGGCAATTTTAAGGCTTGTGGACTTCAACTCCCAGAATTCCTCAGCCAGAGAAGGGTGGTGGTAATCCTCAGAGGGCTTGGCACGCGGAGGCCTTTCATTGGCTGTCTTCCCTTCTCCTCTGGCGCTTTGGCCTGCGAGGGTTCAACATCCGAAAGTTTATTAAATATATACGCTGCCCATGTGACTCTCACGTGACTCAGGATGACTTACAACATCCTAAAAGCACAAAACAAAAGCGTTTAAAACGTTCAGCGTTACAAAATTAAAACATTAAAACCAAAGGAGACAGGTCCTTAGCACTGTTTTACAACATATTTTTTTTTTTTGCCAAAAGTTCTGATTTTTGGCAAAAATGCACATTTGTTGCTTCCTGAGCATCGTATATTTCTTGTCTCAGCCTCGGTTCCTCCCCCCTTGTATTCCGTTCATGATTCAGGCTGGGCTCATATATTATAACGCCAAGCCATAACTGATTTGGTTTATTATGATTTATTCGATGAAATATAAGTAAGCAAACACGGAGGGGCAGAGATTGTCTCTGGTTGTTGCTTGGGTGGTGTTTAAGCACAAGTGTAGTTCTACAGAGCTGGTTTTGATGTGAATGGGGCTAAGCAGGGGCCACACCCACCTAACGCCCCTCCTGCTTTTCGCCTTTCAGCCTGGCTGTGTCTGTCAAAATGAACATCCTCCTCTTTGCGCCCGGACTTCTCTTCCTTCTCCTCCGGCGCTTTGGCCTGCGAGGGGCCATCCCAAAGCTCGCCCTCTGCGCAGTCCTTCAGGTAAGTGGAGGAGGAGGGGCTGTCGCTCAGGGCTGTCGCGCCTGCGTTTTTTGTGGCAAGATTTGGTGGTGAGGCTGGGAAGAGCTGTGTAAGTGGAAGGCCTGACTCCCTAAATGGCCTCTCTCGGTGTGCCAATAGTGTCTCACAGCGGCATCCTACACCCTTCCTTTCAGTTCATGTGGAAAGCCATTTGTATAGGTCAGTTGATTTGATAATTATGCCAAAACAAAATTCCTTCCTTCCTTCCTTCCTCCCTTCCTTCCTTCCTTCCTTCCTTCCTTCCTTCCTTCCTTCCTTCCTTCCTTCCTCCCTTCCTCCCTCCCTCCCTCCCTCCCTCTTTCTTTCTCTTTTTCTTTCTTCCTTTCTTCCTTCCTTCCTTCCTTCCTTCCTTCCCTTCCTCCCTCCCTCTTTCTTTCTCTTTCTTTTTCTTTCGTCCTTCCTCCCCTTCCTTTCTTCCTTCCTTCCTTCCTTCCTTTCTTTTTTCCTTCCTTCCTTCCTTCTTTCTTTCTTCCTTCTTCCTTCCTTCCTCCCCTTTTTTTCTTTTTCTTCCTTCCTTCCTTCCCTCTTTCTTTCCTTTTTCCTTTGTTTCTTTTCTTCTTTCTCTTCCTTCCTTCCTTCCTCCCTTCTTTCTTCTTTCTCTTCCTTCCTTCCTCCCTCCCCTTTCTTTTTTCTTTTTCTTTCTTCTTTCTTTTTTCTTTCTTCTCTTCTCATTTCTCTCTCTCTCTCTCTCTCCCCCCCCCCTTCAAGATTGCATATGAGCAACCAACTTCATTAGAGATTATCTAACAGTGGGGCAAGGAAACCTGGATGACCGAGAATCTCCATAGACATTGCGAGCTTGTGTATCTGTTGCAGGTGGTCCTGGGCTTGCCCTTCCTGATGGAGAACCCCGTGGGATACGTGTCCCGTTCCTTTGATTTGGGTCGTCAGTTCCTCTTCAAGTGGACTGTAAATTGGAGGTTCTTGCCCGAAGAAGTTTTCCAACACCGGGCTTTTCACCTGGCGCTGTTGGTCCTCCACTTCACAGTCCTTGCTCTCTTTGCACTAAACAGGTGGCACAGGTGAGAAGTGGCAGTTCATGGGGAAGGAGCTAGGGCAGGGGTCAGCAACCTGTGGCTCTGGAGCCGCATGCGGCTCTTTCATCCTTCTGCTGTGGCTCCCTGTCGCCGGTCGGCTTCACAATTGATAGGGCTTTCGGTTAGGACAGGTAGAGGAAAAAGGACGCCGCACTAGGACAACACTCTATGGTGGTGGTGGGGGGATCGGACTTCTGGTCAGCTCCAGAATTGAATGGGGGGCTTCTGGTTAGGACCTTTGTGGCTCTTTGTGTGTTTAAGGTTGCCGACCCCTGAGCTAGGGAAAAGGAGGCCCATTCCCTGGGATTGCCCCAGGCTTTAACAGAATAACAGAGTTGGGAGGGACCTTGGAGGTCTTCTAGTCCAACCCCTTTCTCAAGCATACCGTTCCAGACATGGCTGTCTGTCCAATCTCTTAAACACCTCCAGTGATGGACCACCTACAACTTCTGGCACATGATTCACTTAACGACTGCAGTGACTTGCTTAACTGCGGTTAAAAACTTCTGGAGACAAGTCGTTCCACTGATTAATTGTTCTAACTGTCAGGAAATTTCTCCTTAGTTTTAAGTTGCTTCTCTCCTTGATGAGTTTCCATCCATTGCTTCTTGTCCTGCCCTCAGGTGCTTTGGAGAATAGGTTGACCCCCTCTTCTTTGTGGCAGCCCCTCAAATATTGGAACATTGCTATCATGTCACCAACGTTCCCTCTGACATGGGAAATCGCTGTGCGGCAGTTCAAAACTGCTGCGCGGCGATTCCCTGTGACGTGCGCGGCCGCGCGGCCGCGCACCTTAGAGGGAACAGTGCATGTCACCCCTAGTCCTTCTTTTCTACTTTGATGGGAGTAATTTTAAATTTTCTACCACTGTCCTCAGAAAGGGAGAGAAACAGTGGTGGGTTGCTACCGGTTCGCACTGGTTCAGGCGAACCGGTAGCAGCGGCAGGAGGCTCTGCCCATGCGCCCGGACGTCATCAAAAACGCTCTGCGCATGCACAGAAGCGTTGCGCACACGTGCACACCCGTTCCCAAACCAGTAGCAAAGGTAAGTGAAACCCACTACTGGAGAGAAAGATATTTTTGTTGCATTTGTTGGATTTTGTTGGATTTGTTTTCATGTATAAAGTCAACAGTTCTGGAATGAAAGCAGACATCACCTCGGGATCTCACGTGTTGATGGGGTTAATCCTGGCAAACAGTCCACCATGAAACCGACCCATTTTCTTACTTGTCCCCTGCAGATCTGATGAAAACATCTTGAGCCTGTTAAAGGATCCAGCCAAGAGGAAGGACCATCCAGAACCTCTTTCAGCAAATCATATCCTTTCACTAAATGTGAGGTTTTCTTGTTTGGTGGATATTAGGGAAGAGTTGATTACTCACAGTTAGAGTATAGTCCAGGGGTCTCCAACCTTGGCAACTTTAAGACTTGTGGACTTCAACTCCCAGAATTCCCCAGCCAGCCATGCTGGCTGGGGAATTCTGGGAGTTGAAGTCCACAAGTCTCAAAGTTGCTAACGCTAGTATAGTTCAACATCCATCGCAATGTTGTTAGAGCCCTGTGTGTGTTATGCACTGTGCAATCTTTCCTTAACCGAAAGACACAAGTCATTTTCCCTCTCTTTACCTCTAATTTCATTGGCGTTTGCTTCAGCCGCTCCTTGCATTACCAGTTCTACGTCTGGTATTTCCACACCCTGCCATACCTGCTCTGGTGCACACCACCCAAGAAGCTGGCCCACCTACTGAAGTATGTATCTTCCAGGACCTTGGCGGGGGGGGGAGGCCCTAGAAGCCAAGGATCTTTTATTGTATTTCAGAGCCTCTTCACATGCGCCAGGATTGCCTTGTTCTCTTTATACTGGGATCATTGTGTGTTAGGTGGAGGGAAATTGCGAGCTGCACTGCTGGTTTCAGTGGGAGTGAGTGCGTTTGTCTGTGTGTCTGGTTTTGTCTGTCTGTGTGGCTGTGTATCAGCAGTTATCCAGCCACTAAGATTTCTGAACAGTTCCTTCCCTGCCCCCAAGAGAAGGAGGTGCAGGTAATCCTCGACTTACAACAGTTCGTTTAGTGACCGTTCGAAGTTAGAACGGCGCCGAAAAAAGCGACTTATGACCATTTTTCAGACTTGAACGACTGTTGCAGCTTCCCCAGGGTCACGTGAACAAAATCGAGACCCTTGGCAACTGGCTCATATTTATGACGGTTGCAGGGTCCCGGGGTCATGTGATCCCCTTTTGCGACAAGCCAAGTCAGTGGGGAGGCCAGATTCACTTAGCAAGTATGACAAGAAAGGTCGTAAAATGGGGCAAAACTCACCTAGCAAATGTCTCACTTAGCAACAGAAATTTTGGGCTCAATTACGGTCATAAGTCGAGGACTGTCTGTACTTAGATTCAGCTATCCATATTTATTTATTTTTTTTGACATAAAGGGAGGTCAGTTTTCTCCCCAACTGGTAATTTAAGGTTAAAAACACACAGAGACACCCGTCAACCTGGTGCCCAAATTAGAAATGCAGGCAGTCCACAACAACCCATTTGTTTATTGGCCAAAGTTATGGCACTGAAAAAAGTGATGTATGATTGGTCCTCACACTTAACAACGGCATCCCCACACAGTGATGTGATCAAAATTTGGGCGCTTGGCAACCAGCGTGTTTTTATGACAGTTGCAGTGTCCTGTAGTCATGTGATCGCTATTTACAACCTGCCCAACTGGCTTCCAACAAGCAAAATCAAATGGGGAGATTCACTTAATGACTCCCAATTATGGGGGTAAGTCCAGGGTTACCTGTAAAACATCAAATTTGTGAGTTTGGGGATTGAGGAAGAGATGACTAATACTTTAAAATAGTAACCAGCCAATAGTACCAGAAAAAATAGCATCGAACAAAATTAAATTTAATATCAGATGCCTTACAGTAACTAAGGCAACTTTTACCAGAAGTCTAAAGTAGAAATGTTTAAAAATAATGAAACTTGATTGATGCAGATCGGGAACAAAATGGCTGTACCATTTAAAATAATATCTGGAGACAACCCAGTTTAAGAAGTTCCAAAGGTGCTTTTTCAAAAGGCAACTGGACTTTCTTTGTTTTTTTCGTTGAACACGTTTCGCTTCTCATCCAAGGAGCTTCTTCAGTTCTTCCAGAAGCTTCTTGGATGAGAAGCAAAATGTATTCAAGGAAAAAAACAAAGAAAATCCAGTTGCCTCTTGAAAAAGCACCTTTGGAACAAACCATGACTTGGATGACTGAGAATCTCCATAGATATCCAGTTTAAGAAGGTTGCCTTAAGTTTTCATAGACTGGAATTCATTTCATCAGATGCTGGGCATGTTTTCCTAAGTTGTGGGTATTTCACCTAATGGGAGAGAGGATCTTGAGGGAGGAACAAAAGGAAAACGACACCCAGAAAATGAACATGATGGTAATCCCGTTTAAAGTTATTAAGAAGTTAAAATGTTCATAACTAAGACAACATGCTAATAATGCATATTCGTGCCTTACCTGACAGTTTGTTTTGTTAATTGTTAGCGTGTGGTGTCACCCTAGCCACATGATGATAGAAAGTGCTCCTTCATTCAGTCTACTTGAATAGATTGAAGCAGGAGTGGGAGAGGAGGAGTGGGCAGCCCAAGATCCCAGGTTGCTAGTGGTCATCTAAATATTTATCCAAAATTGGTTGCCCTGTTACTACTATTTTAAAGCTAGAAAACCCAAAGAACTTGTTATATATCCTAAAATACAGGTGGTCCTGAATTTTACAGGTAGACTTACAACCACAACTGGTTGTATTTCTGTTGCCAAGTGAGATAGTTGTTAAGTGAGTTTTGCCCCATTTTACGACCTTTCTTGCCACAATTATTCAGTGAATCACTGCGGTTGTTCAGTTAGTAACCCGTTGTTAAGTAAATCTGGCTTCCCCATTGACTTTGTTTGTCAGAAGGTCGCAAAAGGGGATCACGTGATTCCCCCCCCCCCGGACACTGCTACGGTCATAAATACAAGGCAGTGGCCAAGCGTCTGAATTTTGATTAGGTGACCATGGGGATGCTGCAATGGTTGTTAAGTATGAAAAACGGTCGTAAGTCACATTTTTCAGTGCTGCTGTAACTTCAAACAGTCACTAAATGTGGAGGACTACCTGTAAGGTTACCATGGGAGGGGAAGGAAGGCCCTTTGCATGCATGTGACAGTCTAAGGGACATCATTTCTTCCCAGAAATAGCCTCTTTGTTTCCAGGTCACTCAATGAAGTCTAGAAAATCCATCTACTTTGCATTTATGTACATACTAATAGCTGGATACCCATGCTTCGCTATAAAACTGATCGGGCTTGATACAAAGCTTGAAAATTAATGAGTAGTTACGCACTGGCCATGCCCATGCCTGGTTTAGCGAAGGGGTAGCATCAGAGCTTTTCAGGTGGGGAGGAGGAGTAGAACGTCTAAACTCCTTAGCATGGAGTAGAATGTCTAAACTCCCAGCCCACAGGCCGGATGACTCACGCGCTGGCTACGCCCACTGGCAGTTGGAACAGAGTTCTTTTCAGGTGGGGAGGGGGAGTAGAACGTCTAACTCCTTAGCACAGCGGTTCTCAACCTGTGGGTCGCGACCCCTTTGGGAGTCGAACGACCATTTCACAGGGGTCGCCGCACGCGTTAGCCTGCCATCTTGGTGCCACCGTCACGGAAAAAGAACCCAAATGGCGGTGTCCGCGCGAAGTCTCCCGCTTCCGTTGCTATCAGCTGTTCGGCGACCCGCAGGCAAGCCCGAACTGGGAGCATTTCACCCCTGGTGCCACGCCCCCTTTGTCACCTCATCCCGCATGGGGAGGGGGCGGGGCGGGGTTTGCGGTGGCGGGGGGTCGCGGTGGTGGGGGGGGTCGCACCATTAGAAAGGTTGAGAACCACTGCCTTAGCATCAGAGCGTGTTAATAATAATAATAATAATAATAATATAAGAAATAACTAATGATCTGATGGTCATTTTGAAAAATCCTTTCTTAGCGAGCACCTAGAAGCCAAGAGGAACATACGTGCCAAGTTTCAAGTTTGTAGGCTTTATGGTTCTGGAGATTTCATGATGATGCGTGAGTGGTATTCGGCTTTTATATATATATATATAGATTTTCACTGCAATGGGGAATAACAGGAAAACTCCTTCCTTTCCTATTAGTAGGTAGGTCACCTTTTTTTAGTGCTTTAGCTAAATCATGGTTTTCTTCTCTTGGTCTCCCCTCAGAGTGCTTATCCTAGGTTTAGTCGAGCTCTCGTGGAACACGTATCCCTCGACGGTTTACAGCTCAGCTTCTCTCCACGTGTGTCATGGAATCATCCTTCTGCAGCTCTGGCACGGGACAATGTCTTCTCCGGAGGAGAAGCAGCCGTCAAAAAAGGTGGAATGAAAACGACTCAGAAGAAAGAGGGACAAGTAAGAATTTGGATTAAGATCGGCCGTTGCTGAGGACAAACTGACAAGGGGCTCTTCACAGACCTTCCCGGTGCCAGATACGCGTGCGGGGCGACGCCCTGCCTTCTTTCTCTTCCCTGTGGCTAAAGGGTGGTGAGGAATGGGAATTGGCAGAGCTGATCGCCACACCAAAGATAATGTGGAATGTCTTGAATAAAGGACAGTAATGGTTCGATAACGAGGCTTCACTTGGCTGCAATTTATGGATTGTCATAGGACGTGATATCCTCCAGAGTCTGGTTTTAAAAAAATAAAATAAAATTGAGTTTTTGGCTTTTTAATATGGACCAAGCACTCTTGCCATGAGTTGTGACAAGTCGGGGCAAGGTTTTTATAAGATGCCCTGTGGCAAATCGTGCCCTCTAGTAGTACAGGTACCGGTAGTCCTCAACTTACGACAACTGAGCCCAAAACGACACGGTTGTTAAGTGAACCTGGCTTTTCCATGACTTGGCTTGTCAGAAGGTCGCAAAAGGGGATCACGTAACCCCGGGACGCTGCAACCGTCATAAATAAGAGTCAGTTGCCAAGTGCCCGACTTTTGATCACGTGACCATGGGGATGCTGCAATGGTCGTAAGTGTGAAAAACGGTCATGTCACTTTTTTTTTAGTGCTATTGTAACTCTGAACGGTCACTAAACAAATTGTAAGTCGAGGACTTACCTATATTCAGCAGTTGACAAGATAATGTTCAGGGTGAGGCTGCTGAAGAAGTGCTGGAATGACTTGGAAATTCCCAGTGTGTGCATAATAAGTATGTAACATAGCTAGAGCTTTTTCCTAGCGTGCCAGTCCCATGTTTGAACAGCCCAAGGACAATGGAAACTGCCGAGTCAGACTTGGTCGTTAAGTGAAATGGTCACTAAATGAATACGAGTCAGAGAGACACTGCAAAAACTGCTAGTTGCTGCCATCTCATTCAGATAAAAGTTCACTTGTACAGGACGTGACCCGTTTCCCCCCCCTTCCCCCTTTTCTTTGCCCCCTCAAAGGGTGGAGAGATTAAACAAGCTCTTTCTTCCTGAGCTGCTTTTCTCCACAGCTGAGGATTTCCCTAAAAAAATAGCAATAGCAATAGCATTTAGACTTATATACCGCTTCATAGTGCTTTTACAGCCCTCTCTAAGCGGTTCACAGAGTCAGCATATTGCCCCCAACAATCTGGGTCCTCATTTTACCCACCTCGGAAGGATGGAAGGCTGAGTCAACCTGGAGCCGGTGAGATTTGAACCGCCGAACTGCAGCTAGCAGTCAGCTGAAGTAGCCTGCAGTGCTGCACTCTAACCACTGTGCCACCTCGGCTCCTAAAAGCTAAAAGCAAGTTGAGCTGAACTTTTAGAAACCTTTGGCCAGCTGGAGATGCTGCTTGAAACTGACTAGGTCTTAAATCAGTTTCAAACCGAAGGCTTTTGTTGTCATAAATGGGCGTCTTGGCTGAAGACTGCTACCGTTTATTACTGACATATTTGCGAACGGTTGCTACCGGAGGCAGCTGCTAAACAAGGGCTACCCATATTGTAATAGGAAGCTAGCTAATGTTTAATGACTCTTGTGCCCTGATCGGGGAAACTACCGTAAATAAGGATTGGGTCATGAAGCACCAGAGGCCACCTTCGAATGTAGAGATTCTGGGAGGAATTCTGGCATCCTTTGAGGGTGGTGCTGTTGAGAGTTGGATGAACGCCCAGAAAATGTGGGTCATCGGAAGGAGCAAGACGTGGTAAGCCTGGGTCAGTGATTTGGCTCAGCATGGAGCCTCTCCTATGTTCTCTGCAGGCCAGGAGTAAGAATGTGTGGTTACAAATTTCTTCCGTTCAGCAACTTTCTAAAGATTGGGTTGATCGCTAAAAAGATCTGTGGCTCATTTGAGAGTGGCGTTTTCCATCGTGCTTGTCAAGTCTACGGATAGCGTATAGTATACAAATCTTTCTGTTCAGAAATCACACAAAAGGGCAGATTGCTGAGAGGGGACAATTTTTCTGTTCAGTAATCCTTAGTCCCTTAAAAACAGGTAGCCCTTGGCTTTCAATCATCCACTTGGTCACCATTCGAAGGTACAAGGGCACTGAAAAAAGTGACTTGTCTCCGTTTTTCACAGAACTGTGGCAGCCTCCCCACAGTCACATTAAGAGCCGAGGTGGCGCAGTGGTTAGAGTGCAGCACTGCAGGCTACTTCAGCTGACTGCTAGCTGCAGTTCGGCGGTTCAAATCTCACCGGCTCAAGGTTGACTCAGCCTTCCATCCTTCCGAGGTGGGTAAAAATGAGGACCCAGATTGTTGGGGGCGCAATATGCTGACTCTGAACCGCTTAGAGAGGGCTGTGAAGCACTGTAAAGCGGTATATAAGTCTAAGTGCTATTGCTATGATCAGAATTCGGACCCTTGGCAACCCTTGGTTTGTATTTATGACAGTTGCAGTGTCCTGGGGTCATAGATCACCTTTTATGACCTGACAAGCAAAGTCAATGAGGACACCAGGTTCAACTTAACAACCGTGTTACTAACTTAACGCCTATAGTGATTCACTTAACAACTGTGGCAAGGAAGATAGTAAAATAGGGGAAAACTCACTTAACAAATGTCTCGCTTAGCAACGGAAATGTTGGCCTCAATCGTCATAAGTCGAGGACTACCTGTTACCTTGATTATACACCTTTAGTAAAGCAGCAATAGCAATAGCACTTAGACTTATATACCACTTCACAGTGCTTTACAGCCCTCTCTAAGCGGTTTACAGAGTCAGCATATTTGCCCCCAACAATCTGGGTCCTCATTTTACCCACCTCGGAAGGATGGAAGGCTGAGTCAACCTTGAGCCGGTGAGATTTGAACCGCCGAACTGCAGCTAGCAGTCAGCTGAAGTAGCCTGCAGTACTGCACTCTAACCACTGCGCCACCTCGGCTCAAGCACACCGAATGGGGGTTGAGAATGGCCTTGAATGTTTCTTGAAGCTCTCCACCATCAGTAAAATCATACTTAACTCCCAGCCTGTGAAAGAACCTCCTCAGCAATAGAGACTCTGGAATCCATTCCACTTTATTGGCCTTGTGAAAGTGACAGCCTGGCCTGCTCGTCACACGTTATTCGGATTGTAGCACAACATGTTCAGCTTGATGTTCTCGTCCCAGTGGCGGAGCAGCAGGAAAAGTTGGCGGGCTGCTCCTTTCAGGGCAGCCACGTCCAGGCCTTCGGGCAGCTGCTGACCACGCAGCCAGGAATCCGCTTTAGCCGCCAGCAGCTCCCATTCCACAAAAAAGCCGGCGCAGCGATGCTCGAGCCACGCCAATGCCACAGCTGTGGCCCAGCTCGTGCTCTCTAAATCGCCCTCCTCTGCCTCCAACCCTGCCTCCTGCAGGCTGAGGCTGGCTTCCGAAGCGTCCGGCGAATGGTCGCAGGCATCGGTTTCGGAGCCCCTTCCGCTGTCGGCCTGGGCCCACACGACGGCGCTCAGGACGTCTGAGCAGGTACTGGGTGAGTGTGGGGAGTCCGGCTCCATCACCTGCTCTTTGCTTGTCCTGACTCCCTCTTCATCGGCTTCTGGCGGAGGCTGGTTTGCTGGTGGCTTCCGGGGGTTCTTGGCGATCAGAGCCCACGGAGAGGTGCTGGAGGCAGGGCTCAGGCTGGCCCGGTGGGAGGGATAAGGAGAGGCCCGGCACAAGCGGTCCAGGGGGATCTGCACCGCTTCGGAGAAGGCCTCGTTCAGGTGGAACATGCCTGGGGCTTGCTGCAGCTGCACCTGGGGAGGTACGGATGGAAGAGAATATCTCAAGGTTGAACTGTGGGGTCCTTGGTGCTTTCAGCTTGGTTGATTGATTATTTTATTTATAGCTCACACTTCTTAAAACACCCATCTCCTTCAGGAAAGGTCTCTAGGCCGTGTACAATTTAATCAATAAAATTAGGCATTAAAAACAGAACAATTTAAGATTATTTTTAAATACATATATATATAAACCAACATTATAAATTTACAAGAGAGAGAAAATTCCAAGATGGGGAGGTTAGCAGCTTTCTTGCAGATGTCTCATGACCAAACTTGGTAACATCATCAGTGATAGAAGGGAATGGGATATGTTCTCTAATAACCCGTGTTTCCCCCAAAATAAGACCCTGTCATATATATTTTTGTAACGCCGAAATAAGCACTTGGCCTTATTTTCGGGGACGTCTTATTATTTTGGGGTACGTGGAGCAAGACGCCATCTTACCTAATTTCCAGCTCTGTCTCCCTATCCCTAACCAGAGGAAATGGCGGGGACCAGCTGCACATGCTTTTAAATATTTTCGAGGGAGGGCTTATTATCCGGGGAGGTCTTATTTTCGGAGAAACACGGTAGCACTGATGATGTTACCTCGTTTGGTCATGAAACGTCTGCAAGAAAGCAACCAAGCTCAGACAGCACCAAGAGCCCCACAGCTAGAGGTATATTTCAGCTTTCCTTCCTGTTTAATTTGAAGAATTTTGTCCAGTCCAACTTTGCCCTGGATTCTAAAGAGGGATAAGCGGTCCCAAAGCACTGTTCACATTCATTATCATGGCGAAAAGGGCAAAGACTTTGAGTCGCAAACCGAAGTCTAGCAACAAAAAAAGACAAAAGAAAAAGACAGAGCTTGATTGGCTTACAATCCCGTCTTAAGAAGCACGCAGATGGGGAGAGAGCAGGGGTGAAATTCAAAATTTTTCCCTACCGGTTCTGTGGGCGTGGCTTGGTGGGCGTGGCTTGGTGGGCGTGGCTTGGTGGGCGTGGCAGGGGAAGGATACTGCAAAATCCCCATTCCCTCCCCACTCCTGGGGCCATCCAGAGGTGGTATTTGCCGGTTCTCCGAACTACTCAAAATTTCCGCTACCGGTTCTCCGGAACCTGTCAGAACCTGCCGAATTTCACCCCTGGGAGAGAGGTCTTACCAGGGGGAGGTAGTCGTGAATGGCACCGTCACAACCTGAGGACAGCTCGCTTTCTGGGCTCAGGCACTGTGGACGTAGAGCTAAGCCTTGGCGTCTCCGCTGGCCACTGAGTCTGGAGAGACAAAAGCCGTCTGGGTACAAACCTTGTCTGATCAGGCCACAGTTGAACTGTAGTCATCCTTCTTGCCCAACCGGCATGTAAGGTAGCCTTCCCTTTCTTACAATGAGCAGCCAGCAAAGGCAATGAATGAAAGCCATTTCCATCCTGGCCCTTAGCTATCAAGTGTCAATCTGCAATGACTAGGTTCGTCACAGCTCTGCCACCTTCCACAGGCTGCTCTGTGGGTTAGGTGACCTAAAATGCTCTAAGCAGTAGCAATGGCAGTATAACGGAAGGGACCTGGGATGTCTTCTAGTCCAACCCTCCAGGGCAGGAGACTCTACACCAGTGATGGCGAACCTTTTCGGCACCGAGTGCCCAAACCGGAACACACGTGCATGTGCATACGTGTGTGAGCCGGAGCACCGGAAACCCGAAGACCAGCTGGCTGGCGCACACATGTCTGTTTTTTGGCCGTTTTCCGGGCTGTTTTCCGGCCATTTTTCAGGCCCGGAAATGGCCCGAAAAACGGCCTGGTTTTTGGCCATTTTCAGGCCATTTTCCGGCACTCGAGCGCCTGCGAAGACCAGCTGGCCGGTGCGCATGTGCGCGCCAGAAACCAGAAGAGCAGCTGGCGACGGCGCATGTGCCCACAGAGAGGGCTCTGCGTGCCACCTCTGACACGCATGCCATAGGTTCGCCATCACGGCTCTACACCATCACGGACAAATGGCTTATAAACCTCCAGTGATGGGAGCAACCACAACTTCTGAAGGCAAGTTATTCCAGGGATCAAATGTTCTTGCTGACAGGAATGTCTTCCTTGTTCTAGGTCAGGGGTCCCCAAACTTGGCAACTTTAAGACTTGTGGACTTCAACTCCCAGAATTCTCCAGCCAGCTATGCTGGCTGGAGAATTCTGGGAATTGAAGTCCACAAGTCTTAAAGTTGCCAAGTTTGAAGACCTCTGTTCTAGGTCGATCTCTTTTCCAACCTTCCATCCGTTACTTCTTGTCCTGCCCTCAGGTGCTTTGGAGAATAGGCTGACCCCCTCTTCTTTGTGACAGCCCCTCAAATCTTGGGAGACTGCTGTCATGTCACGCCTAATACTTCATTAGACACTAGGCATATCCAGTTCCTGCAACTGTTCTTCGTATGTTTTAGCCTCCAGGCCCCTAATCATCTTTCTTGCTCTTCCCTGTCCTCTTTCTAGAATCTCAACATCTTTTTTTATAACGTGGTGGCCGAAACTGGATGCAATACAGGTAGTCCTCGACTTACAACAGTTCACTTGGAGACTGTTCAAAGCTACAACGGCACTGAAAAAAGTGACGTATGGCCAGTTTTCACACTTACGGCTGTTGTAGCATCCCCATAGTCATGTGATCAAAATTTAGACGCTTGGCAGTTGACTCATATTTATGACGGTTGCAATCTCCTAGAGGTCACATGATGATCCCCCTTTGCAACCTTCTGACCAGCCAAGTCAAGGGGGAAACCAGATTCAACTTAACAACAGTTTGACTAATTTAACTACAGTGATTCACTTAACAACTGTAGCAAGAAAAGTCGTAAAATGGGGCAAACTCACTTAGCAAATGTTTCACGTAGCAACAGAAATTTTGGACTCCACTGTGGTCATAAGTCGAAGACTACCTGTATTCCGAGCGTGGCCTTACCAGGACATTATAAAGTGGTATTAACACTTCACGTGATCTTGATTCTATCCCTCTGTTAATGCAGCCTAGGACTGTGTTGGCTTTTTTGGCATCTGCAGCAGACTGCTGGTCAGGGGGTGGGTTCTAACTTACCTCGCCGCCGGTTCGCTTCCTCCCACGCCGCGTGGCTTGGCTGCGTCACGTGGCCGTGCACGCACTTTGTGTGCGCAGCCGCACATGCGCAGTGCCGAAAACTCAGCTTCTGCGCATGTGCAGAAGCAAAACAAGCAAAAAATAGCAAAAAACCCCACAACAAACCGAAAACAAGATGGCGGCGCATGCGCAGTGCCGAAAAGTGCCGAAAACTCAGCTTCTGCGCATGCGCAGAAGCAAAACAGCAAAAAATCCCCCCCCCAAAAAAAATTCCCAAAAAAAAAAGATGGCGGCGTCCACAGACCGGCACCGACAGAACCGGCTCTGTGACGTCACCACCGGTTTACTACCGGTTCTATAGAACCGGTGCGAACCGGGAGGAACCCACCTCTGCTGCTAGTTCATATTTAAGTGATCGTTCACTAGGACTCCAAGACACCCCCCCCAAAAAAGTTACTATTATTGTGCCATCACGGTGATCATGGGCAGATGGACACTTTGCTGCGGTGTCAATCAAAGAATGATCTTTCTGCCAAACAACTCTTTGCCCCATTCATGCCCACCCAAATGAGTCCTCTCCGGAGAAATGAGGTAGGTTTGAAAGAGTCACCTGCGGCTTAGGAAACTCTCAATAGACTTCAGGGACCCTTCAGACACAGGAGAAGGACTGGAGCTGGCTCCTGTATAGAGAGAGAGAGAGAGAGAGAGAGAGAGAGAGAGAGAGAGAGAGAGAGAGAGAGAGAGAGAGAGATTCATGAGGGCTGCGGGAACAGGTGCAGAGCTCCCAAACATATCCATTTGGATTCTGGGTGTTACGTGATTTATTAGTTTTGTTTCCACATCCAGACCAAAATGCAAGGCTATACAGTATGTGAAGAACTGAAGAAGCGCCTTGGATGAGAAGCGAAATCAAGAAAAAACAAACAAAAATAAAGAAAGTCCAGGTGCCTTTGGGACAGGAGGCATGAAAGTCTACTGGGTGGCATTGGGCCAATCACCAGGAGATGGTGAATTCTAGTTTTGCCTTAGGCATGAAAGCCAACTGAATGACTTTGGGCCAGTCACTCTCTCTGAGCCCAGCCCACCTCACAGGGCTGTTGTGAGGAAAATAGAAGGAAGGAGGAATATATGATATATGTTTACCACCTTGAGTTGTTTATAAAAAAATAAAAATAAAAGTGGGGTATCAATAAATAAAAATAAAAATAAACCTGACTTTGCAGGAATGGTGAAACCCAACCTTGTATTCTTCTTCAATTTTACAAAAGCAAACTTCCATAGTGACAGTTGATAGTATCATAAAAATATTCCAATAAAAGAAACAGAAGACAGCAACACAAACAATAATTCTTACTTTGAGATTCAGAGGTTTATTTCATGAGCAATTTGGAACATGAACAGCCATCGTAATATTACTTACATCAATAACCCATTGCAATGAGGTCCAGAGACGATAGCTAGGTCCAGCAAGGAATAGCTACGGCCAGTGGTCCCGATCTCGTTCCAAGACATTCTTTTTATACTTTTCTGCACCATGTCACAACTTACTTCCTTGTACTCTCATACTGACCGTTAATTAACACATACTTGGCGTGTACATGTGAAATCTCCTGCCATCTGCTACTTTCAGTTCCCTATTTCCCAACATCTTAATGTTCTTACTCCAAAATAGCTTCACAAACTGCTTTATTTGCAAATACATGTTATAAATTGCGCTAGCACAGCCGATTACAAATATCACTTCATTCTTAAGCAATCGTTGTTAGCCAACTCTGTAATATATAGCAATTTATTTGAGGCCTACTATTAATTTGAGGCCTAGGTAATCAAGCCCTAGTTTTCGTCTTCTCCTCACACAAGGTAAGCAGAATGATTTCCATTTCTGACTCCTTAAAAAAAAGAAAAGAAAAAAGAGAGAAGAGAAGAGAGAAGAGAAAAGAAAAAAAGAAAAGAAAAAAAGAAAAGAAAAGAAAAGAAAAGAAAAGAAAAGAAAAGAAAAGAAAAGAAAAGAAAAGAAAAGAAAAGAAAAGAAAAGAAAAGAAACAATTCTTTATTGGCCAAGTGTGATTGGACACACAAGGAATTTGTCTTGGTGCATATGCTCTCAGTGTACATAAAAGAAAAGATACATTCATCAAGAATCATAAGGTACAACACTTAATGATTGTCATAGGGTACAAATAAGCAATCAAATCATACTAGGAAACAATCAATTTGAGGCCGATGTAATCAAGCCCTGGTTTTCTTCTACTCACAATAGATACAGAGGTGATCATTTAGGTATTAACTGTGTATTATTTAGGTACCTCTTACTGATACCATTATGTATAGTAATAATGCTATTACTATGCATTACTCTGTATAGTAATGTATAATATATAGTATATTACTCTTGCTTTGCATGTACACTGAGAGCTTCTGCACCGGAGACAAAAGTCCTTGTGTGTCTAATCACACTTGGCCAATGAAGTGTTCTAATTCTAATTCTAATAGTCTAATTCTAATTCTAAAATTCTAATTCTAATATTCCAATAATTCTAGAATTTTAATTCTAAAATTTTAATTCTAAAATTCTAACTCTATTCTATTATTTTTGGACACCGAACCTCGAAACTTGAATACAACCCTGGACACGCATTACCAGATCTTCCTTGTTTCCCAGGCTCCATGTTGAGTAAGACTTACCACTAGGACAGCTTGGCCTGGCTTGGGTGGCTGAAGAAACACTGACTGGTGAAGGAGGAACTTCTTGTTCTAGGAAGCAAAGAAAGATGCAGGCGTTAAGGTGGGCCAAAACACAGGATGTTCTCAGGACGTTCGGCCTATTCTCTTATTGGAAAGCTTTTGGACAACCCTGAAATTACGGAAGTTGGAATTGACCATTGCCCAAGAGAAGATCAGAAGAAATGCCTGGAAATCAGAAGTGAAAGTGCATCAAAGTAAAGGAAGTTCAAGGAACAGCCAGACATGGCAGAGTGAAGTTGAGATTGATAAATAAAGGAATGTGAAAGGAACTTCTTGCAAGAAAACAGAACAACAACAACAACAACAACAACAACAAACAGCACACACACAATAAAAAAACAATAATAAACTGGGGTAAAAGTTCTTAAAGAGAGCAGGTCCCTGAGACTTTCAGGGGCCTCACAAAGTCAAATGCATATTTATAAATTTCTCAGTTTTAATTTCTTAATACAATAAATATTGATAGATACAACTCCCATAAACCAACAGACTGATATTAATATTGTTCACATAAACTTCGGGGTCCTCAGTGATTTTAAGAATGTAAAGGTGTCCTGAGACCAAAATATTTGGGAATTGCTCAGCTAGGTTAAATGGGAAATTGAGTACTTTGTGGCTTAGCAGTTTTTTGGGGGAGGATCTTAGCATAAGGTATTATCTAGATCATTTTTTTTCCTCAACCTTGGCCACTTTAAGATGCATGGACTTCCAGAGTAATTCTGGGAACTGAAGTCATTCCAATTTAAGGGGGCTGTAGAAAGTTGGCACCCACCCCTCTCCTAGAAGAATGGAATATTCTAGGAGATATTAAAAAGGCAGAATATTATACCTCCCTGGATGAGAAAAGGAGATACATGCTCTTGGAAAGCAGCCCCCCACCTTTGTTAATAGCCCCAGAAAGACTGGGCCAGCCTATCTACAAGACAAAAGGCTGGGCCAGGTTATCTACAACACAAAAGACCTTCACCCTCAGGATATAATAGGATTAGCCCTCTACCCATCTCACCACATGGCACCTGAGAAGATTACATCACCCAGCGAGATTCAACCAAGCCTGGGACTCAAGACAACCTACAAAGTTGCCCCGGCATGGCCCCATGGGAGTCTGACAACCAATCAGAATACATTTTTTTTTCACAGGAACAGGAAACAAGTTCAAAGCCCAAGAGAGGGTATAAAATAAATATATCCCACTCTCCACTCCATGTGGTCAGCTACCCAGGACTTCAAACCATGTGGTCCTGTCCACCATTAAACCATCTTTCCAAACAGCCTCCATGTTTCCAGTGTCTTTCTCCCCACTTGGAACTGAACCCAGATGGGCATTTCTTCCAACAGGGCCAAGATTGAGAAACATTTACTGTATGTAGAGCAATAAGCCACACAATTTGGGCACAGCCGATTATGTGAGCCTGGCAACAGTGGCTTTCTAGTGTGGTTTTGGCTTAAATAGGTTGTGTGAACTCAGCAAGCATGTTGCCTTGTTCCAGAGAGCCAAGATAACGAAAGGGTTACCACGCAGGTTGGCTTCCGTGCAAATTGTGGCAGAACTGCTCACCCGATCACCTGATCCAGCATTCCCAGTTTTAATCGCTCTCCGTTTCCCAGCACTTTTGCTGCTATGTGCAGTTGCTGGGAAGCACAGCTATTTCTCGCTCCCGACAGTATAAATAGGAGCAAGATAGAAACGGACTCCCCCCCCCCCCCGAATTTAGCTACAGCAGAAGGAGGCTCTAAAATTTAATGGAGGCATAATGCCAGAGGTGATGCGCACCCCGGAGCGATTTGCTGGGAGAGGGCCGGAAAAGGAATATTTTTAACAGATCAGAGGGCTTGCAGAAAAACTGCTAAAAGAATTATTATTCCACAGTGAAGCTGAAAAATAAATCAACATTTAAAAAGAGGTGGTGGCCAAATGTGTTGGGTTGTAACCAGTGGTGAAATCTACTAGAGCCGAAGTGGCGCAGTGGTTAGAGTGCAGCACTGCAGGCTACTTCAGCTGACTGCTAGCTGCAGTTCAGCAGTTCAAATCTCACCAGGCTCAAGGTTGACTCAGCCTTCCATCCTTCCGAGGTGGGTAAAACGAGGACCCAGATTGTTGGGGGCAATATGCTGACTCTGTGAACCGCTTAGAGAGGGCTGCAAAGCACTGTAAAGCGGTATATAAGTCTAAGTGCTATTGCTATTGCTATTGCTATTACTTACCTTCCCTACTGGTTCGGAAGTGCGCGCTTTGCATGTGCTTGCTTTTTCACCCTCGCTCTGCTTGCGCGTGCGCTTTTTCATCCTCTGCGCATGTGCAGAATGTGCATGCACAGAACACTTTGCGCATGCGCAGAGGGTTAAAAACAACAAAATGGCGACATCCGGGTGGGTGGGCGGAGCCTCGCGCTGCTGCCGCTACCGGTTCTCCGAACCACTGGCCGCCGCCACTACCAGTACGCCCGGACCGGGCCGAACCGGTAGCATTTCACCCCTGGTTGTAACTCCCACATTACCAAGCGAGGATATCCACCTAATTCATTGGGTCCGAGGAATAGAATAGAATAGAATTCTTTATTGGCCAAGTGTGACTGGACACACAAGGAATGTGTCTTTGGCTGTCCAAGTAGGGATACGTTTTACAAAATGTGCACAAGACCCACTGGATGATACCCAGAACAACAGAGCTACGTTTGACCCACACATTACTTCTCACCTTCTGCACTTTTTTTCAAGCCCCTAGCTAGCTACTTGATCTGGGTTCCTGCCCCCTCCCTCTGCTGATGTGCACTCACTGGCTGGGTTCACACAGCCTGCTAAATCAAAACAGGAAGATCTAACACAAGCACTTGTGTTTGTTAAGCTTCATTAGCACTTCCTTTATTTTGTTTTCCCCCCAAGCATGTTTGCATACATGTTAGCGTATGTAATACAGGTAAAGAAATCTCTGCGGATTTTACTCTGTTAGTCATTACTGACTGTAGCAATAGCACTTAGACTTATATACCGCTTCATGGTGCTTTACAGCCCTCTCTAAGTGGTCTGGAGAGTCAGCATATTGCCCCCAACAATCTGGGTCCTCATTTTACCGACCTCAGAAGGATGGAAGGCTGAGTCAACCTTGAGCCAGTCAGTATCGAACTCTTGGCAGTCGGCAGAGTTAGCCTGCAATGCTGCATTCTAACCACTGCGCCACCATGGGCGGTGCTCATCTCCATATCAAGGCCCTTCAGACAGCGCTGTCCGAAGACATTTCCATGGTCATGGGGCCAACATGACATCACGGAACGCTGTTACCTTCTCAGCAAAGTGGTACCTATTTATCTACTCGCCTTTCCATGCTTTCGAGCTGCTAGGTTGGCAGGAGCTAGAGCGAGGGCGGGAGCTCACGCTGTCGCGTGGCGCTTGGGTCTCGAACCTGGGCTGCCGGCTTTCCAGATGACAAGCTCAGCATCTTTAACCGCTGAGCCACTGTGCTGCCCATGTAATAAAGGTCCAATTTCAAATCAAACAGGTCAAGTGAAGTTTGTACCTGCAGGAACAAGAGCATCATCCAAGTCGTGGGAATCCTGTCTCTGCCCCAGGCTTAGCGAGTAACTCAGATGACGCTGATTGACTAATCGGGACCCTTTCTGATGGTTGCGAACACCGTCTGGGAGAAAGCAGAGTCAGGGTGATTAGACGTATTTCCAGCTCTCCCGTTGCCATTTCAATCATGAACATTTGTCTTAAACAGTACTGGTTTTGTAGTACTTTTTATTCCCACAGCTCTGGAGGTCAAAAGCAACCCTCTCTGTTCTGAATCAAGCGTAGATTGGTTATGCTATCATCAGGCAGCTTAACCCAAACGCAATGGTACATTCAATCAGATTATATTTTATTCTTCAGGCATCCTCTGACAACACTCACGGTTATGTAGAAGTTCTTCTGAATCTACAATCATAATCTGGAACCATCACGAATATTGTAAAAAAGGATTAACGCTTCCCATCTCCTTGTTCAGGCATGCTTTCCCGGTAGCTAGCTTGAAAGCGACTTCCTTTACTCCCGCCCCCCAGGCATACTTCAATGACCAATAAGA
>QLTV01003726.1:41949-64541 GCA_003457575.1 Thermophis baileyi | reverse complement strand
TATTCTATTCTATTCTATTCTATTCTATTCTATTCTATTCTATTCTATTCTATTCTATTCTATTCTATTCTATTCTATTCTATTCTATTCTATTCTATTCTATGATCTTCTGGTTTCTGGCGCGCACGCATTTTTATCCCCACATGCTGTGGGGTAGAGGTTGAGCTGAGTGTGTGCAATAGGCTCAAATGTCACCCAGTGTGTTTCCACGGCTGGGAGTAGATGTGAACCAGAGACACCCTGGTCTTGGTCAAGACCTTAACCATTTCATCACCTTTGCTATCTTTATACTTTTACACACTGGTAAAAATCTCAACCTTTCCTATTTGTCTTTCTCTTCCTGTTCCTCTCTGTTCCCAAATTACATCAACTTTCTCCATCCCCTTCGCTCACTGGAATCAGCAGCAGCCTTGGGCATCTTCTGAAGCTCAGGCCCGATCTCATCCAACTTCCCTTCCAGAGACCGATTGGGTTTCTGGGATACTCTCTCCAGGGCTCGGCGTAGCCGATGGGCATCCAACTCGCCATGCGGGGAAGAGAAACTACGTCCAGACATGGCAGTCCGAGCCAGGGTTTTCCTCTTACGCATCAACTCTTCAGAGCTCAGGGCAACGGAGACCTTCAGAGAGAGGAAAAGAGAAAGGTCCAAACCGGAAATGAAGTAAGAAAGCCAAATTATTTTCCTTGTACAGATCCATGAAGGACCTAGGTGTCTTTGATGCAAAGGTGATGATGAATGATAACAACAATAATGGAATAACAGAGTTGAAAGGGACCTTGGAGGTCTTCTACTCTAAGCCCCTTCTCAAGCAAGAGATCCAGGGGTGAAATGCTATTGGTTCGGCCCGGTCCGGGCGTATACGTAGCGGTGGCCGCCGGTGGTTTGGAGAACCGGTAGCGGCAGCAGCACGAGGCTCCGCCCACCCACCCAGATGTCGCCATTTTCTTGTTTTTAACCCTCTGGGCATGCGCAAAGCGTTCTGCGCATGCGGAGAGGGTGAGAAAGCGCGTGCAACGGGTGCGCGCACACGCGCGAAGCACACGCTTCCGAACCGGTAGGGAAGATCCTATATCATTTCAGACAAATGATTGTCCAATCTCTTTTTTAAAACCTCCAGTGTTGGAGCATCCATAACTTCTGGAGGCAAGTCGTTCCACTGATTAATTGTTATAAAAGCCAGGAAATTTCTCTTTAGTTCTAGGTTGGCTCTCACCTTAATTGGTTTCCATCCATTACTTCTTGTCCTGCCCTCTGGTGCTTTGGAGAATAGATTGACACCCCCCCCCCCTTCTTTGTGTCAGTCCCTCAAACATTGGAACACTGCTATTATGTCATAGCAGAAACGACCATCATCATCACCATCATTATAAAGCATAGATGCTGGATAATGAATTCAGAATTCGGAGAAAGAATTAGAGCCTTTCAGGAATTAATTGCACAGCTGAATGAGCAATGGATGGAAACTAATCAAAGAGAGAACCAACCTAGAACTAAGGAGAAATTTTCTAGCAGAAAAATTAATCCGTGGAACACCTTGCCTCCAGAAGTTGTGGTTGCTCCATCTCTAGAGGTTTTTAAGAAGACATTGGACAAGCATTTGTCTGAACTGGTATAGCAGTGGTTCCCAACCTTTTTTTGGCCATGCCCCACCTAAGCATCTCTAAAATCCTCATGCCCCCCTGTGACATATAATTCTTCGAGTCTTGTCTATGCATATATTAAAAAGTGTTGCTAAGGTCTAGAGCAATAGCAATAGCAATAGCACTTAGACTTATATACCGCTTCACAGTGCTTCACAGCCCTCTCTAAGCGGTTTACAGAGTTAGCATATTGCCCCCAACAATCTGGGTCCTCATTTTACCCACCTCAGAAGGATGGAAGGCTGAGTCAACCTTGAGCCGGTGAGATTTGAACCGCCGAACTGCAGCTACCTCGCTGCCAGTTCGCTTACTCCCACGCCGCGTGGCTGCGCCTTATGGGTGCGTGCGTGCTTCACGCGCGCATGCGCAGTGCCAAAAAATCCAAAAATATTTCCCCCCCCAAAAAGCAGAAAACAAGATGGCGACACATGCGCAGTGCCAGAAACTCTGCTTCTGCGCATGCGCAGAAGAAAAAATAAATAAATTCCCCCAAAAAAATTTCCAAAAAAAAGATGGCGGCGTCCACGGACCAGCACCAACTGAACCGGCTCCGTGATGTCACCAGCAGGTTGCTACCAGTTCGGGCGAATCAGTCCGAACCAGGAGGAACCCACCTCTGGTCTAGAGTCTAGACTGTAGATACCACACATTTTCGGATTGCCCCCATTAAAAATCAAAGTGCCCCCCTGTGGGGCGTGGGCCCCACGTTGGGAACCACTGATATAGGGTGTCTTGCTTGAACAGGAGATTGGACTAGAAGACCTTCAAGGTCCCTTCCAAATCTTATTATTCCATCATCTCCACAAAACGCTGGAGAAACGGAGAAAGTAAGAGCTTTGAGGTTTCTCACCTTAGCTGTAGCCCCAGTTTGAGTTTGGGTTACTGGTGCAGACTTAGTGGAAGAGTTGCAGAGGGACACACTCTTCTGTCCTTGCCGAGAGGTGCTTTCAAGAGCCTGGGCTAAGGAGCCTTCCTCTGGAGGTACATCTCTGGAGCCGGTAGACTCACTGCTGGTAGAGCTGTGGCATAAGGCTTGGCTGGGGTCGGTGCTGATTGAGCAGTGAGTAAGCACATATTGCTCCTGGATGTAGGAAGGCTGGTAAATCCGCTTCCAGATATCTCCTCCAGACACTGGCTCTCCACCTACCAGAGAAAATAATTTATGGTGACCGGCTTGGAGAAATTTGCAAGGTATTTTCTATCCCACCCATCCCTCAGCTGGAAAGGCCAAGAAGGGAAGTAGATCTTCCTCTAGGCCAGTGATGGCGAACCTTTTTGGTGCCGAGTGCCCGAAGTGCGCACGCCCCCAAAATGCAATGTGAGCGTCCCCCGTGCATGCGCCACCCCACGCATGCATCCCCCCCGCCCATTTTTGGCTTCCAGGTTGGTGCAGGTGGCTTTCCAGGCCCAAAACAGGGCATGGGGGGGCGCACCCACACCCCCAAAATGCAATGCGAGCGCCCCCCGTGAATGTGGCCCACCCCCTGTGCATGCACATGCACGTGCCCTGCATGCGCCCCGCCCCCCGCGCATGCACGACAGAGACGCGAAGACCAGCTGGCCAGCGGGAGGCACGCATACATGCGTGGTGGAGTTGGGCTGGGGCGACGGCTGGCGAGCCCGCAGAGAAGGCTCTGCGCGCCACGTGTGGCACGCGTGCCATAGGTTTGCCGTCACGGCTCTTGGCAAAGATGTGTGCTATTAAAAGCACCTCCCCTGTTTGCACTTTAATTAATTCAAAGGGGAAATTCGCCGTGTAAGTGCAGAGATACATAAACAAAAGCCCCGGGGACACCTCTACTCTCGGAAAGCCTCGGGTACAAGATATCGTTAAGAGTGAGAATGATCATGGTTGCAATTACTGTATGTCTTTAATGCTCCTGGGATCATTTATTAAACTGTCACATTAATTTTTAATGTGACCGAAAGGGAAACGATGAAAGGCAATACAGAGTGGCGAGTTAACCCTATTCGCTGTAGTTTCATTTTAATGTCATGTAAATGCAAATAAAATTACATCGCAGGGTTTGTTTGTTTGTTTGTTTGTTTGTTTGTTTGTTTGTTTTGGCCCTGTCGGTTACTTTTGGGAGTGTGGACCTGTAGCATGTCATTCCAGTCCCCGATGCATCCTCAGTCTGGGAAAAAGTGTGCACCCCGGGGCATTGGCTCTTCAGCCAATTCTGTACTTTTTAGACTGAACTCTGCCCACAAGCACTGGTGATGTTGCCTAGTTTGGGTAATGAAATGTCTGCAAGAAAACCATCAATCTCAAGAGAGCATCAAAAAGACCCCTGAACTCTTATCCAGTCCCAAGTTGCTACCTCCTTTAAAATGGATGTGAATATTGCCTTCCAAGGCCTGCACTCACTCTTCATAGACTCGTCGGTGTCCCCAGGTGAAAACTTCATGGCTATTTCCTGGGAAACGTCATGAAGGCCCTTGCAACGCTCCGGATTATCTCCAGCCGAAGGTGGGAGGGCTCCATCCTGTCCTTCTACCTCCTCCTGGGATGGAAAGGCCAGCCCTGCAGATCCTCTAGAGAAACTTCGACAGATTTGCTCTCTGCCCTAAGGAATAGGGTAACCAAAAGACAATATGGGTAATTCTCAACTTACAACCACTGATTTAGTGACTGTTGGAAGTTACAAAGGCACTGAAAAAAGTGATTTGTGACCATTCCTCGCATTTATGGCCATCACAGCAACCCCATGGTCATGTGACCAAAATTCAGGTGCTTGGCAACCATCATGTATTAACCATAGCTGCAGTGTCCCCGAGTCACGTGCAGAGGTGGGCTTCACATACTGTAACAACCGATTCGCCCAGCACCGGAAATGTGAGCTCTCTCTCGTGCGCGCCATTTGCGCATGCGTCATCACAAAACACGGCAATTCGCTTGCACGCACCATCCACATATGCGTGCGGCATCAAAACCACAGCGATATAGGACAGGATTGCGCCCAGGCAGGTGGGCGGGCTCACCCGCAGGTTGCTACTACCGGTTCGCCCGAACCGGCTGAATCCCACCTCTGGTCACGTGATCGCCATTTGCAGCCTTCCCAGCTGGATTACGACAAGCAAAGTCAATGGGGAGAAGCCGGATTCGCTTAAGGGCTGTGTGATTCACTTAATAACGTCAGTGCTTCGCTTGACAAGCACGCGCAGCAAAACAGTCATAAACTCATTCAACTACTGGCTTACTCAGCCACAGGAATTCTGCTCCCAATTGTGATTGTAAGTCGAGGACCACTTGGTACGTGCATGAAATGAAAACCCTGATATGGAAAAAGAAATAATGGCTCTCCCCCAAGAAGCATGTGAGACCAACAGACCAACAATCAAGTGAGCAATACCCCAATCAAGAAACTGCCAGAGAGCCATCAGTAAACGGCCCAAGCAAAGAACCTCCAAGACCACCCCACCCACACAGACAGGCAAGTCACCAGAACATAAACTGATAGCAAACCCCACCCCTTACTAGCACTGATGATGTTACCTTCTTGGGTAATGAAACGTCTGCAAGCTCAGAGAGCACCAAGGACACAGTGGTGGGTTTCAAATTTTTTTACTACCGGTTCTATGGGCGTGGCTTGGTGGGCTTGGCTTGGTGGGCATGGCAGGGGAAGGATACTGTAAAATCTCCATTCCCTCCCCACTCCAGGGGAAGGTTACTGCAAAATCCCCATTTCCTCAGCTGGGACTTGGGAGGCAGAGAATAGATGGGGGCGGGGCCAGTCAGAGGTAGTATTTACCGGTTCTCCGAACTACTCAAAAATTCTGCTACCGGTTCTCCAGAACTGGTCAGAACCTGCTGAAACCCACCTCTGCAAGGACCCCCTCAAGCATGCGATAGGCCAGTGATGGCGAACCTTTTCGGCACCAAGTGCCCAAACCGGAACACACGTGCATATGTGTGGAAACCTGAAGACCAGCTGGCCGGCGCGCACATGCCTGTTTTTTGGCCGTTTTTCAGGCTGTTTTCTGGGCCAAAAATGGCCCGGAAAAGGGCCATTTTTCAGGCCGTTTTCCGGTGCCCGCGAAGACTAGCTGGCGATGGCGCACGTGCCCACAAAGAGGGCTCTGCTTGCCACCTCTGGCACGTGTGCCATAGGTTCACCATCACGGCGATAGGCCAACTAAGGCTTTGGGCGTGTTGGATCCAGGGGATGGTCACAAAGTGAAACCAGGGGTGATTTCCCACCATTGGGAGAACTCTACTTTGTAAGGAAATGATTGCTCAACTGTTGCTTTCTTGTCCCGGAAGCTGGCAACGTGGTAAAGGGTGCAGTAGCTGATGAGTCGCTCTCCGGGATAAAGGGTCGCAATCTCATTGGGTGACAGCAGGGCCTCCATGGTGTCAGGCACGTACCAGTCGATGGTGATGTCACTCACAGCTGGCTCGATGGCTTTCTTCAAAGACTTTATCAGCTTGGGGGGGGGGGAGGGAAGCATATTAAAAGTTCGCCTACACAGCAACCCATACTCTACTTAACGAACCTGGTGGCAAGAGGTCGAGTGCTCTATCAATCGAGGGGAACTCAAAATATCACGGGCAACAAAGGAAAGAGAAGTCCACATTTCAAGAAGGGCTGGGGAAACTCCAGAAGGTGACAAATGGAAGGGGAATCATGGTTTTGTTGAACGTTACATGCCTAGCCGAAAGATGTTTTCCAAAAGGCAACTCTTGGTTTTGTCCTTGGAAACATTTGGCTTCTCATCCAAGAATCTTCTTCAGAACTGAAGACGCTTCTTGGATGAAAAGCAAAAGGTTTTCAAGGAAAAAAACCAAGAAAGTCTGGTTGCCTTTTGGAAAAACACCTTTGGGACAACCATGACTTGGATGATTGAGAATCTCCATAGACATTTAACATGCCTATCTTACTGTATTCTTCCTCCTATTCCAAACCCACGGTTGTTGGGACCTTATCCTTCGTCCTTAAGTAGCCACTGGAGATAGGCAGTGTTGGAATGGCCAGGATACCTATTGATTATTGAGAGGCTCTGTTTTTTCGAATCTCTCTAAAGAAAGTGCATCGAAGGAGTATGTGTCCAACGGTATTATTATAATATAGTTAGGCCATGTGTAACTGACAGACTGGATGCCAAATTGTGATTTTAATATAGATTTTATCTGTTATTTATTATTTTATTCTAGAATTTTTAATTGGATATTCCTTGAGTGTTTTTTAATTGTTCTGGTCTCTGGTCTTTGACTGTAATAAACTTGATTTTATTTTATTTTAGTTGTTGGGATCATTTCCTCTGATATTCTTACTCTCACAGCCCTTTCTGCTCTCATATGATTACTACTTCAGCTTCAACCACAACAATACATGAGCACACAATAGATACAAACTTAAGGTAAACCGCTCCAAACTCGATTGCAAAAAATTCGACTTCAGCAACAGAGTGGTCAATGCCTGGAATGCATTACCTGACTCTGTGGTTTCTTCCCCAAAGCCCCAAATCTTTAACCTTAGACTGTCTACCGTTGACCTCACCCCATTCCTAAGAGGTCTGTAAGGGGCGTGCATAAGCGCACCAGCGTGCCTACCGTCCCTGTCCTACTGTCCCCATTTATTCGTATCCATTTCCTGTATTCATAATCATGTTTGTACTTATATCTGTTATATTATACATGCTTGACAAATAAATAAATAAAATAAAATAAAAATATGCCAAAAGATATTTTGGAAAATGACCTCTGTGCCTCCTAGCAATAGCAATGAGATGCTGGCAACATACCGAAGATAATATTTCTCATAGGTGATGCATAGTTCATTAGCTTTGGTGCTCTATGATGGGCATTGTCTGATGACTGGGGTTAACTACCCACCACCCAAACCTGGGGACTGGATCAAAACCCATGATCAAATAAAATGCATTACCCAAGGAATAAGAGCCCTACCTTAGGCTGCAACCTTTCTCCTGGGCTGAGAAATTCTGCCTGGCCTCTGCTAACTTTGGCCAATCTCCTGAGGAGCTGATGGCAGGCAGCAGAGCCCAGGCCAAACGTGAAACATCTGTAAGAAGTAAAAGGCTGGACTTCAGAGACAAAACTGCCACTTTTTTGGGGGGGGGTTATTCTTTTTTTTTTTTTAATATCACTTCACAGTGCTTTTTACAGCCCTTTCTAAGCCGTTTACAGAGTCAGCATATTGCCCCCAACAATCTGGGTCCTCATTTTACCAACCTCGGAAGGATGGAAGGCTGAGTCAACCTTGAGCCTGGTGAGATTTGATCTGCCAAACTGCTGGCAGCCGGTGATCAGCAGAAGTAGCCTGCAGTACTGCACTCTAACCACTGCGTTCATCTCATTCTAAATTGTGCTGGCTGTATGCACTGGTCCAGTCATGCCATTGCCACATCTTTGTTGCTGCCAAATGTTACATCTACGCTTATCACCCATATATCAGAGTTGAAGCTGTGACTTAATTCCAACTGTTTTTCAAGCATGAGTTTACTGAATGGGGTTGCAAATGGCATCACGTGCATCACATCATAACAGAATAACAGAGTTGGAAGCGACCTTCGAGGTCTTCTAGTCCAACCCCCTGTCCAAGAAGCAGACCCTATACCATTTGAGAGAAATGGTTGTCCAATTTCTTCTTAAAAACCTCCACTGATGGAGCACCCACAACTTCTGAAGTCAAGCGGTTCCACTAGTTCATTGTTCTCACTGTCAGGAAATTTCTCCTTGGTTCTAGGTTGCTTCTCTCCTCGATTAGTTTCCATCCATTGCTTCTTGTCCTGCCTTCAGATGCTTTGGAGAATAGGTTGGCCCCCCTCTTCTTTGTGGCAGCCCCTCAAATATTGGAAGATTGCTATCATGTCACCCCTAATCCTTCTTTTTCTTAAACTAGACATATTCAATTTCTGCAATTTTTTTCATATGTTTTAGCCTCCAGTCCCCTACATGTGTTAGAATTAGAATAACAGAGTTGGAAGGGACCTTGGAGGTCCAACCCCCTGCTTAGGCAGGAAACCCTACACCACTTCAGACAAATGGTTATCCAATCTCTTCTTAAAAACTTCCAGTGTTGGAGGATTTACAACTTCTGGAGGCAAGTTGTTCCACTGGTTAATTGTTCTAACTGTCAGGAAATTTCTCCTTAGTTCTAAGATGGATCCTGCAGAGATCTGTCATAACTTTAAATGGTGGCAAAGCAACCAGTTGTAGAATAGAATAGAATAGAATAGAATAGAATAGAATAGAATAGAATAGCAGAGTTGGAAGGGACCTTGGAGGTCTTCTAATCCAACCCCCTGCTTAGGCAGGAAACCCTACACCACTTCAGACAAATGGTTATCCAACATCTTCTTAAAAACTTCCAGTGTTGGAGCATTCACAACTTCTGGAGGCAAGCTGTTCCACTGATTGATTGTTCTAACTGTCAGGAAATTTCTCCTTAGTTCTAAGTTGCTTCTCTCCTTGATTAGTTTCCACCCATTGCTTCTTGTTCTACCCTCAGGTGTGTCATCACACAAATGGTGCAGATTATATCATATGGGTCAGCTGTGTTATGCAATGGACAACAGTGGCAAATTCCACATCATTTGGAAGCTGCTCTTGTGATCCCCTTCCTGGTTTGAAAGTATACTCCACTGTGCCTATATTTGGAGGGAGGAAGGTTCCCCCCCCCTCAGTTGTCTGCCAAATTGGTTCTACAAGTTTTCAGTGTGGTTTATTTTGAACTCCAGGTGAGTTGTTTGTGGCAGGTATCTGTTGACTTTTAAAGCTCACAATACGGAAATTTCTCTTCCTCAAGGTGTTTCTAGGGCCAGGCGTCTGGGAAGATAAATTTGTAGCCTGGGAACAGAAAAGCCCAAAGTTTGAGGCCGGTTGAAACAACTTCGTACCTGACAGTGCTTGCTTGTCTCCTGACTAGCTCAATAACTTTGCCTGGGTTTTCTACGCTGGAATCCATCAGGATAAAGAGCTGCCGCGGATATCCACGGCGGAGAGGCTGTCCCAAACTCCAATTCAGAAGAGCAAGGAGGCTGGTCCCGCTCACATCAGCCCGTAGCTTCTGAATATATTCGCAGGCCAGCCTAAGGATGTCCTGAGGAGAGAATAAGCAGTTTACAGAGACAATCTAAGGAGCAGCTATTCACATTTTTTTGCAATAAAGTAGAGCAGGTAATTGTTTTGCAGACAATGGCTGCTCTTCTTTATTGGGGCATTCGTGGTCTCTGAGGGCAGCTCAAGGTGTATGATAATTGAAGATGACAAAACATGAATGTTCAGCTTTATTGATGGTATAATCTAGCAGTCAGTGGTTGGAATGGGGAGCTTCAGTTTTGTGGGCAATTCTGGAGTTTGCAAGAAAAAAGCTGAAAGTGGCGACACGTAGTGGTGGGATTCAAAATTGTTTTACTACGGGTTCTGTGGGCGTGGCTGGGTGGGTGTGGCTTGGCTTGGTGGGCGTGGCAGGGGAAGGATACTGCAAAATCTCCATTCCCTCCCCACTCCTGGGGGAAGGATACTGCAAAATCTCCATCCCCTCCCCACTCCTGGGGGAAGGATACTGCAAAATCTCCATCCCCTCCCCACTCCAGGGGAAGGTTATCTTCGAGACCGCCTTCTACCTCATAGTTCCCAGCGACAGAGTTGGTCTCCTCCAGGTCCTGTCAGCTAAGCAGTGTCAGCTGGCGGGCCAGCGGGGAAGGGCCTTCTCTATGGCTGCCCCGACTCTATGGAACCAGCTACCCCCTGAGATCCGGACTGCCCCCACCCTATTGGCCTTCCGGAAAGCATTGAAGACCTGGCTTTTCCGGCAAGCTTGGGGCCATTGATCTCGCAATTTGCGAGGTCCGGCCTTGAATGATATGTATGTATGTGATTGTTAACTGGTTTTTTTTAATATTTTATGATGTTTTTAAATGTATTTTCTATACCTTGTTGTAAGCCGCCCAGAGTCCTTTGGGAGTTGGGCGGCATAGAAATACAATTAATAAATAAATAATAATTAAGGTTACTGCAAAATCCCCATTTCCTCCCGATCAGCTGGGACTCAGGAGGCAGAGAATAGATGGGGGTGGGGCCAGTCAGAGGTGGTATTTACCGGTTCTCCGAACTACTCAAAATTTCTGCTACCGGTTCTCCAGAACTGGTCAAAACCTGCTGAATCCCACCTCTGACGTAGACAAGGCTGTTAGTTCTTGCCAGAAAGAAAACATCAAATCAGCCTTAATGACAGACCGGCATATATAGAAAACCTCCCTCCACTGCTTAGCTTTTTGAGATCAGTCAGATTATACTAAGCAGAATTGTGTATGTTTCTGCAAGTGTCCAGCATTTCCCTGTTTTAAAACTCAGGCTCTTACACTTCTAAAGATTAACTTGATAATACCAGGTAGTCCTTGACTTACGACCACAAATGGGGCCAGAATTTCCATTGCTAAGCAATTGTTAAATTGAGTCACATCTAATGTTAAGATCATTTTTGACATGATTGTTAAGGGAATGGTGCAGTTGTTAAGTCACTCTAGTTTCCCCCATTGGTTCCGCTTGTTGGAAGCCACAGGGAAGGTCACAAATGGTGATCACATGACCCCAGGATGCGGCAACCACCTTATAAATACAGGTCAAGTGCCAAATGTGAATTTTGATCATGTGACTGTGAGGATGCTGCAACGGTGGTAAGTGTGGACCAGCCTTATGTCCCTTTTTTTTTAGTGCCGTTGTAACTTCACAGAGTCACTAAATGAATGGTTGTTAAGTCAAGGCGTACCTGCACACCAGCAATGGCTGATACGATCTCAGAAAGGCCAAATGGGAATAAATTAATAGGAATTCCCAGGGCTCATTTTTCATGCCCGTAGTAGCTAGACCTGCTCATTCCAAAATAAATGAAGCCCAGCTAGGCTATTTTTACCCTTTACCCAATATGCATGACTCAGTGGATTTAATTTCCCAGTCACAGAATTCAAAGTTACCCACAAGATTTGATTATCCTAATCAAAGGGTTGATCACTGGATAGATCGGACCTGCTGAGAGAGAAGATTTGCAATGGGGCAGGACGTTCTTCCTGTAAACAGTAGCAAGCCAGCAGCAACTGGTGTCAGGCCTGGAAGCCATCTTGGGCATTGGATCTTCAGGCCTGCCACATTTAGTGCTGTGGGAAACTGGGAGGGGGGATTGTGTGAGTGGAGAGATATAGTCAAAATAACATTCCTTTCTCCGAGAGTCAAGGTCACTTTGCCCTGCACCTGGAGGGGTGTGCCTGGGAGGCATCTCCAGTTGGGACGATGCATTGATTGGATGATGTGATGGACATGTGGGTGCTCGGGCATGTTGTGGCCCGCCAGTGGCCTGTGCAGCTGGTAGCTGATTCAGACAGCGAGGAGGCTGGTATGGTGATTCGCCAGCAGCCTGTGCAGCTGGCACCAGAGTCGGACAGCGAGTAGGCTGGAGAGGGCTCGGTGCCAGAGGCAGGGATTCAGCCAGGGCTGTCAGAGCTGGAGAAGGCTCGGTGCCAGAGTCAGGGATTCAGCCAGGTCCATCAGAACCTCCAGAGGCTGCCATGACTGCAGAAGAAGAAGAGGAGGAACCTGTTCTCAATGCGCGCGCGTGCAGAGCTGCCAACAGGCAGGAATGGCTCCTGAGGAGAAGGACTACTCGAGAGTAAGGCTTGTGGATACTTGGTCACTCCCATAGCCTATTTAAGTGAGGAAAACAACTGACCAATTTGCAGGAAACAACTTCATTCATTCCACGTCTTGTCTTGACTTCAAAACTCCTGTTCTGCTCTTGTTTGAAAAGCGTCAAGTTTCCTGCAAATTGCTTCCAGGCATTTTGCCAACAACAGTAAGATTGTGTGGATTATCTACTGTTATCAGAAAGACTCTTCGTCAGACTTTTGTTCTTTTTGCTTGAACTATTGCCGGCTGTTAAGAAGGTTAATTAACAGCTGTTGCAAAAGACTGATTTATACTTTCACTGACTTACGAACAACTGCTAAGAAAGAGAATTAGTAGTTGTTAATAATAAAACAAGGTTTGTTCGGATGCTGTTTGTGTTGTGTTCCTTGGTCCGGCAGCTGGGTCAGAACAGGGCAGGGACTTTGACTTTCTTTTGGGTGTGGAAAACTGGAAGCTTTGAGATTCGGGTTTTCCCCAGATGTGCCAATATGACATCTCTAATAAAAAAATGTTACTTTGAGGAAACTCAAGCCTCGGAGTTTTCTTTCGTTGGGGGTGTTACTTGGAACCCTGACAACTGGCCAATTCAGGGTCTCCTAGGACAGTCGCGGAGTTCCCAGCTCAGCCCTGGGGTGGTTCTGCCACCTTGGAGTAGGTACTCACACTATTACAAGGCTTGCTGGTCTTGAAGGCAGGCCTGATGTTGGGGCCAAAGCCTGCCACGTTCAACAAGCTGCTGGAAGGAAGGCTCTTTATGGCCACTACCAGAGCATCCTGCACAGGAAGAGGGAGAGAAAGTCAAAGTTACCATGCATGCAGGTGTATTTCTTCTCCTTCCTTCAGGAGATCAAGGTGGCCTCCATAGCACTCTTTAGCCCCACCATGACAAGCATATGAAGGAAGCTGGGCTGAAAGGGAGCAACTAGCCCAAAGCCACTTGGAGATTTCTAGCTGAGGGGAGGCCTAGATCTTCCTGATGCCAATTCACTTTCAAGGAGAGAAGCAACCTAGAACTAAGGAGAAATTTTCTGACCGAACAATTTAAAAAAGAGATTGGACAACCCTTTGTCTGAAATGGTATAGGGCAGAGGTCTTCAAACTTGGCAACTTTAAGACTTGTGGACTTCAACTCCCAGAGAATTCTGGGAGTTGAAGTCCACAATTCTTAAAGTTGCCAAGTTTGGGGACCCCTGGTATAGGGTTTCCTGCCTGAGCAGGGGGTTGGACTAGAAGACCTCCAAGGTCCCTTCCAACTCTGTTATTCTATTCTGTTCTATTCTATTCTACTATGCAACCCTCATTTTGGAGCACCCGCATTAATTAATTAATTAATTAATTAAATGTCAATCGCTGCCCAACCCAAGCAAGTGACTCTAGGCAGCAAACAATCATATTGCAGGGAGATAAAAATACTGTACCAGATGCAAATTATTTTCTTAATTCCATGTCATATGGCAGCACCCAGCTGCCTTGTTTGACCTCATAAGGCTAAGTAGAGCCAAACCTAGCTAGTAACTGAAGGTGAGCTTATCAGAAAAGCCTAGACAAGATCAGGCAGATACGTTGAAAAAACACACTGTGGAAGACAACAGTGGCAAAGGACTTCTGTACTTGTTGCTAAGAAAACCTAAAGTGAAAATTGACTCTCAAGGAAAACTGGCCTTACTCTTCATATTAACAGTTGGACTCCAACTTTGCAGTCCAGACCAAGTCCCTTACTTCTGAGTTAGAAAAAAGTCCTATCATATTTAGCATTAAAAAAAAAAACCCCACATGTCTGAAATTGTCCATCTGGGACATTTATTTTCCTTATTCCACAAGACAACTTCCAAAAGTTGTCATTAAGTGGTAAGTGTCATGTGACAGAAGGGGTGAATTATTAAATAGGCGATTAAGGAATCATCATATTAAAGAATGCCAGGCCGTGAAATTAGATTAATTCATTCCAGAAAGAAGGCAATGGGAAATCTTAAGACAGCACCAGTACATGGATACAATTGTGGAGATGAGTTGAACTCAACTCAAGGGTGTTCTCTATCCAATGGTCTGACTCTTTCTAAAAGGCAGGTTCCCACGTGTCACTAATGTAAGATTCCATTTACTTTGATCCCATCAATGCTGGAGCCACTTGAGCTTCCCGTTTGGTCAACGAGGAAGAAGATTTCTCTGGTCACCGTCTGAATGTCAGTAGAAACACTGCTTATCTTGGGGCAGAAATTCAGCATCAGGACAGGATTGTAGAAAATGTCTTTGTGGAATCTCTTCTGGACAAAGGCAACCTAGGAGCAAGAAGAGAAGAAGATCCGTAAAGGAGATCTTAAAATCTGAGTGTTTTGCTGATATGGACATGCTTTAAAGCAGGGGTCTCCAACCTTGGCAACTTTAAGCCTAACGGACTTCAACTCCCAGAATTCACCAGCCAGCTGGGGAATTCTGGGAGTTGAAGTCCTCCAGGCTTAAAGTTGCCAAGGTTGGAGACCCCTGCTTTAAAGCTGTGGGCAATTCTGAAGCATCCAAATCAGGGGTGGGTTCTAACTTACCTCGCCGCCGGTTCGCTTCCTCCTGCGCCACGTGGGCGCGCCGTGTGGGCACGCGCACTTCGCACATGCGCAGTGCCAAAAATTCCCCCCCCAAATTCCCCCCCTCCCAAAAAGCCAAAAACAAGATGGCGGCGCATGCGCAGTGCCGGCAACTCGGCTTCTGCGCATGCGCAGAAGGAAAAAAAAATTCCCCCCAAAAAAATTCCCCAAAAAAAGATGGCGGCGTCCACGGACCGGCACCAACTGAACTGGCTCCGTGATGTCACTAGCGGGTTGCTACCAGTTCGGGCAAACCGGTCCGAACCGGGAGGAACCCACCTCTGATCCAAATCTCTTGGTTGCATGAGGGAAAGTCCATCTAGCCGAGGATGTTTCCATTTGCCTCTCGGAAGTTTTAAGTAAATGTCTTTCTTTTTTTCTACTTTGGGGAGTTGCATTTATTTTAAAATAGAGGTGCCATCATTTATGTATCATGGGTAATGGGCATTGAAAGATTTATCCCTAGATGGATCTAAGTACAGGTAGTCCTCGACTTACAACAGTTCGTTTAGTAACCGTTCAAAGTTGCAACGGCACTGAAAAAAGGGACCTATGACCCTTTTTCAGAGTTACAACCTTTGCAGCATCCCCATGATCATGTGATCAAAAGCCAGATGCTTGGCGACTGGTTCATATTTATGACGGTTGCTGTGTCCCAGGGTCACGTGCACTGTTCCCTCTAAGGTGCGCGGCCGTGCGGCCACGCACGTCACAGGGAATCGCCGCGCAGCAGTTTTGAACTGCCGTGCAGCGATTTCCCTTGTTAGAGGGAACGTTGGTCACGTGATCCCCTTTTGCAACCTTCTGACAAGCAAAGTCAAAATGGGGAAGCTGGATTCGCTTTACAACTGTGTTACTAGCTTAACAATTGCAGTGATTCACTTAACAACTGTGGCAAGAAAGGTTGTAAAATGGGGTAAAACTTACTTAACAAATGTCTCACTTAACAACAGAAATTTTGGTGTTTAGTTGTGGTCGTAACTCTTACAACCATTCATTTAGTGACTTATTCGAAGCTACAGCAGCACTGAAAAAAGTGACTTATGACCGGTTTTCACACTTACGACAATTGCAGTATCCCAGTGCTGACATGATCAAACTTTGGGCACTGGACAACTGGCATGTATTTATGACAGGTGCACCTTCCTGGGATCATGTGATCGCCATGTGTAACCTATCCAGACATCTTCTGACAAAGTCAGTGGGGGAAGCCGGATTTGCTTAACGACTGCATGATTCACTTAACAATGCAGTGATTTCGCTTAACAACCGTGGCAAAAAAAAGTTTGTAAAAATGCTGTGCAGCACATTAACAACAGTGTTGCTTAGCAACAGAAATTTGGGGCTCAGCCATAAGTCAAGGACTACCTGTAACCATTCTGAAGGGAAAACATTTTCATATAACATGCTAGAGAAAAAGTTAGATTAGATACGGGGGTAAGGAGTTTTTAATCGTAAGGAAACATTTGTTATCTGCAGTATTTTTAGATTATGCCAAGAGAGAGATTAAAATTGCAAAATATAATTGATATTAAAAATATCTGCAGCCATAGAAACGCAGTCTGAGAATCAGTAGTTAACAAGCAATCCATAATGTGAGCACTATGTACACTGCAGCAATATTGATATGTCCCAAAAGCCTAGCAGAAAAAAAATGCATCTTAACCCTTAACCTAAATACAGGTAGTCCTCGACTTATGACAATTGGGGCCAAAATTTCTGTTGCTAAGTGAGACATTTGATAGTAAGTTTTGTCCCATTTTTACAACCTTTCTTGGCACAGTTGTTAAGTGAATCACTGCGGTTGTTAAGTTAGTAACATGATTGTTAAATGAATCTGGCTTCTCCATTGACTTTGCTTGTCAGAAGGTCATAAAAAGTGATCACATGATCCCGGGACACTGCAACTGTCATTAATGCATGCCAGTTGCCAAGCATCTGAATTTTGATCACGTGACATGGGGATGCTGCTGGAGCCCATCTTCAGAGAACTTCTCTCTAGCAGGGCCTGCTCTCTCTCGGTCTCTCTGCATTCTGAAGAGAGATAAGTTCCCTGAAGATGGGCTCCAGCACGAGTCTGACTGGCCAGAAGAATAAACCTCTGGTCCCAGTGACCAACTCAGATTGGATCCTACACAGGGGTAGGCTGCTACGGGTTCGCCCGGGTTCAGGAGAACTCGTAGCTAACGTTATGGCCGGTTCGGAGAACCTCCAAATCCCACCCCTGGCTGGCCCTGCCCACCATTCAGACTGAAATTATCCACTTCCAGTATACGAATGGGGATTGACATATTTTCAGGGGTGGGCTGCTACGGGTTCGTCCAGGTTCGGGAGACCCCGTAGCTAACGTTATGGCCAGTTCGGAGAACCTCCAAATCCCACCCCTGGCTGGCCCCGCCCACCCTGCCCCGCCCACCCCGCCCCTGCCCTCCCAGGAGTCTCCACGCGGCCCGTTTTGGATGTGATGTAAGTGCAGGGCCCGCGCGGAGGCTCGGGGAGGGGGAAAAAATGGGCCTCCCGGAAGTTCCGGAAGGCCAGAAACAGGCCCATTTCCGGCCTCCGGAGGGCCTCCAGAGCCCGGGAGAGGCAGTTTTTGCCCTCCCAGAGGCTCGAGGAAAGCCTCCGGAGCCTGGGGAAAAATGCCCGCCCCGCCCCCGCCGTGGTGCAGGAGGCTGACTAGGCCACGCCCACCATAGCCACGCCCACCCACCCACCCAGCAGAGAACCCGTTGCTGAAATTTTTGAAGCCCACCCCTGATCCTACAACCTGTCATTTTTACTCAGTTTCCTTTGCCTGGGTTACTGGGTACCTAGGACATTTACAAGAATAACAATTGTTCGTGATCCCTTCTACTGTGTTTTAAAGCGAGAGAAACAACCCATATAAAAACTATTCTGAAGGGGGGGGATCCATGAAGCCGTCAAACTACCTTGCCCCTTTATGGACCTCTGAATAGACTGTTGTATCAACTGAAGCCCAGGGGCTACAAAGTAGGATCATCAAGAGTTTCCACCAGTAAGAAAACAGGTCACCCACAAACTCTGCGGACTTTCGTTAGTGCAAATGGAAATATTACTTCTCATTTGGAGGCAGATATTCTGCGCTTGAAATAAATGGCAGAAATAAATCAGCTCGACTAAGAACACAGATGAAGACAACAGAGGAGGTGGGATTTGGAGATGAACTGTTAAGATATTCATGAACTGGGAGAGCCATGTTAACAAGGTCAGCCAATGAATAGGCATAGCAACTAAGTCAGCCAATGGGAGCTTAAACACTTCTGAGTCTGTGCAGAGAATCGAAATTGAAACTTAAGCTATAAGGCTGGGTGTGGCTCAGCCCACTCTGTACTCTAGACGCTACTGGTGTTTTACCTGTAACTGTTGCTACATTGAAGAAATAATCTACTTGTGGTATTGTATATAGCCAAGGTGGCACAGTGGTTAGAGTGCAGTACTGCAGGCTACTTCAGCTGACTGCTAGCTGCAGTTCGGCGGTTCAAATCTCACCGGCTCAAGGTTGACTCAGCCTTCCATCCTTCCGAGGTGGGTAAAATGAGGACCCAGATTGTTGGGGGCAAATATGCTGACTCTGTGAACCGCTTAGAGAGGGCTGTAAAGCACTGTGAAGCGGTATATAAGTCTAAGTCTAAGTCTAAGTGCTATTATTATGTTTATAAAGAAGTTAATGAATCCAGCTGAATCAGTTATCTGTGTGTGCTTCTGGTTTTGATTTATGCAACAAACTCTAATATGAACAGACAAGCCATATGAAAGTGCCCCATCTAAGGCAGAGTTCTCCAACCTTTCTGGCTTTGAGGACCGGCAAGGGGGTGGGGGTGGGGGCAAGAAGTGGATGGTTCGTGTGAGCGGCCGGGACGCGTGCGTGCAGCTCTATTTGTGCGAGCGGTGTGCATGCACGCCTGCCGCTCACGCAAAAGGAGCACATGTGCACACATGTTGCTCATGCAAGTGAAGATGCACATGCACACACCCATGAGCTCCCTGGCTATTTCCACAGCCCAATTGCAAACTTCTCATAGCCCATTTGTGGGCTGTGGCCCACAGGTTGGGGACTCCTGATCTAAGGGACTGCTGGTATATCCTGATCATTCAAATTTATCTATATCAGGGGTCTCCAACCTTGGCAACTTTAAGACTTGTGGACTTCAACTCCCAGAGTTCCTCAGCCAACAAAGCTGGCTGAGGAATTCTGGGAGTTGAAGTGCTCTATTTGTGCGAGCGGTGTGCATGCACGCCTGCCGCTCACGCAAAAGGAGCACATGTGCACACATGTTGCTCATGCAAGTGAAGATGCACATGCACACACCCATGAGCTCCCTGGCTATTTCCACAGCCCAATTGCAAACTTCTCATAGCCCATTTGTGGGCTGTGGCCCACAGGTTGGGGACTCCTGATCTAAGGGACTGCTGGTATATCCTGATCATTCAAATTTATCTATATCAGGGGTCTCCAACCTTGGCAACTTTAAGACTTGTGGACTTCAACTCCCAGAGTTCCTCAGCCAACAAAGCTGGCTGAGGAATTCTGGGAGTTGAAGTCCACAAGTCTTAAAGTTGCCAAGGTTGGAGACCCCTGATCTATACCAAATGTCCATGATCCGGACAAAAAAGACCTTTCCCTAAAAAAGACCTTTCTTACCTGTCTCTCGCCATCACTGTCTTTTTTGGCAATCCGTGCATAATCCCAGCGGTTCCTTATGTGTGCCTCATATTCACCGTAAGTCATGGCCCCATTTTCAATGATTAGGTGGGGATGATGAGGTTCTTCAGGGAAAAAGCGAGGAAGACACACAACAATGAGAATGATTCTGAAGTATGAGAATAACAGAGTTGGAAGGGACCTTGGAGGTCTTCTAGTCCAACCCCCTGCTCAAGAAAGAGACCCTATACCAGTGATGGCGAACCTATGGCACGCGTGCCACAGGTGGCACGCGGAGCCATATCTGAGGGCAGGCGAGGCGCTGCCCTATGTCAGCTCCAGCACGCATGTGTGTGCTAGCCAGCTGATTTTCGGCCTTCTTCTAGGCTCTGGGAGGGTGTTTTCGGCCTCCGGAAAAGCCTCCTGAAGCCTGGGGACAGCGAAAAACGGCCCAACGGGCCTATCGGAGGGCCGGGAGGCTGCAGTGGGGCCTGCGCGCGTGCACGGGGGGGGGGGCAGAGCAGGGGGTTGTGCGCATGTGCGGGGGGGAGGACATTGCATTATGGGTGTGGGCACACGCACGCGCGCTATCGCGCGCACGTGCACACTTTTGGCACCTGAGCCAAAAAAAGGTTCGCCATCGCTACTCTATACCATTCCAGACAAGTGGCTGTCTAGTCTCTTCTTTAAAAAGGTGCCACAGGTGGCACGCGGAGCCATATCTGAGGGCAGGCGAGGCGCTGCCCTATGTCAGCTCCAGCACGCATGTGTGTGCTAGCCAGCTGATTTTCGGCCTTCTTCTCGGCTGTTTTTTGCCACCAGTGATAAAGCACCCACAACTTCTGAAGGCAAGCCATTCCACTGCTTGATTGTTCTGTCAGGAAATTTCTCCTTATTTCTAGGTTGTCTATTGTTCAATTCATCGTCTACTGCTTTGGGCTAAGGGATGTGGGTTTAAAATTCCTTTCAGGAAGGTTAAGGGGGACAGGGGTGGGTTCCTACTTACCTCGCTGCCGGTTTGCTCCCTCCCGCGCCTCGTGCACGCGTGCATGCACAGTAGGAAAAAATCCCCCCCAAATCCCCCCAAAATAAAAAAAAGCCAAAAAAAGATGGCGACCGCATGCACAGTGCCGGAAGTCGACTTCTGCACATGCTCAGAAGTAAAAAAATAAAATAAAAAAATATTCAAAAAAAATATTCAAAAATTTTTTAAAAAAGATGGTGCCCCCCACAGACCGGCACCGACGTCACCGTGACATCACCAGCGGGCCGCTACTGGTTCGGGAGAACCGGTCCGAACAAGGAGGAACCCACCCCTGAAGGGGGATGAAGAACATGCATCAGGAATGGCTAAAAGGAGTGGTTTAAGAATACCCTCAATCACAGAAATTTTGGTCCAGTCCCTGTTTTTTCTACCCTGTCTATTCCAGAAATTGTTATTGTGGGGAGAAAATAAGGGGAGGAAATGCTTTGTATACCACTCTGAGATCTTGATGGAAAAGTAGGATATTATACATACATCTAATAAATGAAATGTTGATATGTTGAAAAGACATACAGGTAGTCTTTGACTTACAACCATTTATTTAGTGACTATTCGAAGTTACAACGGCCCTGAAAAAGTGACTTATGACGATATGTCATACTTATGACCATTACACATCCCTGTGATCAAAATTAAGATGCTTACAACTGGTTCATATTTATGTTTGGTACTGCAGTGTCCCAGGGCCATGTGAGCCAGATTCACTTTACAACCGTGTTACTAATTTAACACCTGCAGTGATTCGCTTAACAACTGTGGGAAGACAGATCGTAAAAAGGGGCAAAACTCATTTAACAACCGTCTCACGTAGCAACAGAAATTTTGGGCTCAATTATGGTCATAAATCAAGGACTACCCATACTGCAAAATCATTCAGTGATATTGTTTTCATAGTATAGTATTGTTCTTGAGTTACGACCATTTGTTTGGCCGCTGTCCAAAGTTATGATGGTGCTGAAGGACCGGACTTATGACCGGCTCTCAAAATCCAATAAGATTTTCTGATAAGCGATTTTGGTTAGTGATGGAAAAGGTTTGGGAAGCACTGATTTAGTTGCTATACCCCAGAACCTTGCTTAGACTACCCTGGCTTTGAGGGATCTCTTACCAGAAGGATGCAAGATGATTTCCAGATTCTTGTCGTAACTGTACTTATCTGCCAAGGTAATGCATATCGTTGATGCTGAACTGGCGTATGGATTGGCATCAGCTCGAAGAGCATGAGATGGGCTTTCTAGTCCTGCAGGAATGAAGGAAGAGGAGAAAAAGAAAGGGGTTCATATTAACTTGCTGAGACATCATGTATTTGAAAACTAAAAAGGTTGTTTCCCTGTCCAGTCGTGTCCGACTCGAGGGCACGGTGCTCATCTCTGTTTCTTGAGGACCCAGATTGTTGGGGGCAATATGGTGACTCTGTGAACCGCTTAGAGAGGGCTGTAAAGCACTGTAAAGCGGTATATAAGTCTAAGTGCTATTGCTATTGCTATTCTTGGCCGAAGGAGCCAGTACTGTCCAAAAATAATTTCTGTGGTCATATGGCCAGCATGACTCTACGCCAAAGGCATACGGACCGCTGTTACCTTCCCACCAAAGTGGTACCTATTAATTTACTGTACTCACATTTGCATGCTTTCGAACTGCTAGGTGAGCAGGAGCTGGAGCAAGGAATGGGAGCTCAGCCCATTGGGCAGAGCTCGGGTCTCAAACCTCAGGCTGTCCAGCTCTCCAGCTGACAAGCTCAGCGTCTTTAACTGCTGATCCATCATACCCTTTCAACTCTCAGGTGGAAAATAGTCATTCTTTGTTTACTCCAGGAGTAAACACTTGATTCACACAACTTCACAAGCGTTGATTTGTAAGTATCAAAAATTTTACTAGAATAGAATAGCAATAGCAATAGCGATAGCAATAGAATTTAGACTTATATACCGCTTTACAGTGCTTTACAGCCCTCTCTAAGCAGTTTACAGAGTCAGCATATTGCCCCCAACAATCTGGGTCCTCATTTTACCGACCTCG
>QLTV01003723.1:0-10474 GCA_003457575.1 Thermophis baileyi | reverse complement strand
GGCGGCATCCGGGCGGGTGGGCGAAGTCTCCCGCTTCTGTCGTTACCAGCTGTCTGGCGACCCGCAGGCAAGCCCAAACCGGGAGCATTTCACCCCTGGTGCCACGCCCCCTTTATCACCTCATCCTGCGTGGGGAGAGGGTAGGGAGGGGGTCGCGGTGGTAGGCGGGAGGGGTCGCGGGGGGGTCGCGGCATTAGAAAGGTTGAGAACCACTGCTCTAAAGCCTGTGGATAGCGAAAAACGGATTCCAGCTGATTTTTGGCCTTCCGGAGGGCAGGGAGGGAGGTCGTTTTCGCCTTCCGCAGGCTTCAGGAAAGCCTCCGGAGCCTGTGGATGGCGAAAAATGGACCCAATGGCCCAACCGGAAGTTCGGAAACGAACTTCCGGTTGGGCCGTTGGGCCGCGTTCCTGAAGCCTGGGGAGGGTGAAAAAATGGGCCAATGGCCCAACCGGAAGTTAGTTTCCGAACTTCCGGTTGGGCCGTTGGGTCCGTTTTTCGCCATCCAAGGCTCCGGAGGCTTTCCTGAAGCCTGGGGAAGGCGAAAACGACCTCCCCCCACCCTCCAGAAGGCCGAAAATCAGCTGGCCAGCACGCACATGCGTGCTGAGCTGACATAGGGCAACGCCTCTATGAGCCGAGGTGGCGCAGTGGTTAGAGTGCAGTACTGCAGGCTACTTCAGCTGACTTTTCAGCAGTTCAGCGGTTCAAATCTCACCGGCTCAAGGTTGACTCAGCCTTCCATCCTTCTGAGGTGGGTAAAATGAGGACCCAGATTGTTGGGGGCAATATGCTGACTCTGTGAACCGCTTAGAGAGTGCTGTAAAGCACTGTAAAGCGGTATATAAGTCTAAGTGCTATTGCTATTGCTATTGCCTCGCGTGCCCTCAGATATGGCTCCGCGTGCCACCTGTGGCACCATGCCATAGGTTCGCCATCACTGTCCTAGGCTGTATCATTGAGAAGCTCTTACCATTAAGAATGCTTTTCCGACACCCAAATAAAATCATCTTCTTGCCTTTTCCTATTGTTTTCTGTCCTGTCTTCTAGACCTGAGAACAATTCTGCCTCACCCCTGACATGACAGTCCATCAATTACATCATTCTTAATTCATAAAAGCTCTCCTGCCTAAGAGCATGTTAAGCAACTGAATGAGTAGCAACTTTCAAGCCTCTGATAATACAAGGTAAAACAAGATAATTCTTATATCTAATCCGAAGAAATCCTATGATTTCAATAGGATCCAGATGCAGAGGATGGCATTTAAGGAAACCAAAATTAATTCTACTCAGAGATAAGTAGCCTATAACTCTTCAGACTGTAAATTCCATTCTTGGTGGTTGTCAGTTGGATAAAAACATGCCTTGAACAACCTAACCTAAGGCAATGAATCCAATAATGTTAAGATCTGCAATGCTGACAAAAAGAAATGCTTATGCTTAGAAATGTTCTTAAATATGGTAATCCAATATCAAAAGGCATGTTATGAAAAGGGCATGATAGCAAAGTTTTGTGTGACTCTAGAGTATTGCAAATAATTATTATCCTTGCCCAAATGCCAACTCATATCAAAAGTATGCTTTAGAGCTTCCAGGATTTTTTTTATTGAGGTAAGGGGTAAAATACTGGAAGCAGTATCTAAGTTGATTGAATCAATAAAACATAAATCAAGACTTTATTGTATAATTAGGGCACAATCATTAATATAACCGAATAACAGAGTTGGAAGGGACTTTGGAGGTCTTGTAGTCTAACCCCCTGCTCAAGCAGGAAACCCTATACCAATTCAGGCAAATGATTATCCAATATCTTCATTCTCCCTTTTTCAATTTCCTACAGATATAAAATCCAAGCAACAGAAGGCACTAAAACTGTTTTGTTGGGAGTAGTAAGATTGCTAACCATCCCTTTTTTATTTCTCTAAACTAAGATGGAAAAGTTAGATCAGTGTTGGCAAACCTTTTTGGCACCAAGTGCCGAAACGGGCGCACATGCGCATGCAGAAACAGGAAGAAACAGGAAGAGCAGCTGCCGGTGCGCATGTGTGCGCCGGGAAAATGATCTTCTGGTTTCCGGTGCATGCATGCGCACCAGCCACCTGGCCTTCCGGTTTATGGTGCACATGCACATGCGAAGACCAGCTGGCCAGGGCACATGCTGGAAACCAGAAGAGCAGCCGCCCGACGCACATATGCGCACCAGGTGGCTGCTCTTCCAGTTTCCGGCACTCCCGCATGAGTGAAGACCAGATGGCCAGCATACCAGAACCCGGAAGAGCAACGGGCGGCAGCTCGCGTGCCCGGAGAGATGGCTCTGCATGCCACTTCCAGCACACGTGTCATAGGTTTGCCATCATGGAGTTAGATGATCGATAAATTGGTACCCAATTGAACAGGTGACACTAATTGCCTATCTTCAGTCTGAACAGGGGTTTTACCAGGTTAGTGCTACAGGATACTTTTTTTATTGGCCCTTTAAAAATATCAATGGTTTTCATCCATAAATATCTATGTACTTTGTTATAATTATTTATGTAAACAGAAAGAATAGCTTAAAAACAAAAATAATATTACTTTCAATTTCCTGATATGCAATACATCTATTAAGTACAAATAGTAACAGCAGGAGTTGCCTGCAAAAAGATCCAGTTAAAATAGTTTAAAAACATATTAATCAAAATATTTAGAAAACTACCGGTATGTAATCCTGTATTCATTGGATATAGCCCACTGAATATATCTTACAGGTAGTCCTTGCTTGCTGATTATTATTTCAGCAATCATTTGAAGTTATGACAATGCTAAAAAGTAACTTCGCAACCAATTTATGACTATTTATAATATTTAAAGTGTCCCTCAATCATGTACCTTATTGTCATGTGTCTGACTTATTTTTTCTCCTTCTATAGTAGAGAGAATGGAGAAGAAGGGATTAGAAGAAAGTAAGCAGGCTCCAAATGGGAAATACACATCAAAAGCAATGAGCTGGCACCTTCAACGACACGTGTGCTCAGTATATTTCCCATTGTATGCCTGGCTACTTTCTTGTAATCTCTTAATCTCCAATGCTCTGCATGGGAGTGACCTAAGAAAAACAGAGGAGATATTTCCTGCACAAATTGCTTGCTGGGGCCTTTCTTTTCCAGAGGAGCCCTTTCCAGAGGGCAAGGGGAGAGGGGTTATTTGTATTTATTAGTTTGTCAAACATGTACAAGATAGCAGGTATAAATAGAAACATGGATATGAATGAAAGAAATGAATACAAATAAATGGGGACAATAGGACAGGGATGGTAGGCATGCTGGTGCGCTTATGCACGCCCCCTTTACGGACCTCTTAGGAATGGGGTGAGGTCCATGGTAGACAGTTTAAGGTTGAAGCTGTGAGGGTTAGAGGATGTAACAACGGAGTCAGGTAGAGCATTCCAGGTGTTGACCACTCTGTTGCTGAAGTCGTATTTTCTGCAATCGAGTTTGGAGCAGTTTACCTTGAATTTGTATCGATTGTTTGCCCGTGTATTATTGAGGTTGAAGCTGAAGAAGTCGTTGACAGGTAAGATGTTTAGCAGACAATTTTGTGTACTGTGCTTAGATCATGCTGCAGGCGGCACAGTTCCAGGTTGTCCAAGTCCAAAATTTCAAGTCTGGTGGCATAGGGAATACTATTGTGAATAGAGGAGTGGAGTACTCTTCTCGTGAAGTACCTCTGGACCCGCTCAATCGTATTAATGTCCGATATACAGTGTGGATTCCAGGCAGATGAGCTGTATTCGAGAATTGGTCTGGCAAAAGTTTTGTATGCCCTAGTTAGCAATACAATGTTACCGGAGAAGAAGCTTCGCAAAATTAAGTTAACAACTCTTAATGCCTTTTTGGCAATGCTGTTACAGTGGGCTCTGGGGCTTAGATCGTTTGAGATAAGTACTCCTAGGTCCTTGACAGAGTGGGGGTCGTCTACCAGGTCGTTTCCGTCCAACTTGTATTTGGTGTTCTGATTTTTATTGCCAATGTGTAGGACAGAGCATTTATTAGTCAAGATTTGGAGTTGCCAATTACGCAACCATTCGGACACATGGTCAAGGTCGTTTTGTAGGGTACTGGTATTGTCAGTGGTGTTGAGTAATTTTACATCATCAGCGAAGAGGACGCAGCTGCTTTTAATATGATTGCATAGGTCGTTTATGTAAAGCAGAAAAGTGTGGGTCCTAGAACGCTGCCTTGGGGGACACCGCTGTTAACTGGTGCCGGATTTGATAGGGCCCTCCCTACTTGTTGCCTGATTGACAGGAATTTGGCTATCCATTTGTGTAGGAATCCAGAAATGCCGTAAGAATTTAGTTTTAACAGTAGTTTGTCGTGCACCACTGAATCAAAGGCTTTGCAGAAGTCTATGTAAATTGTGTCTATTGCTTTTCCCTGGTCAAGATGTGTGGTCCAAATGTTTCTGCAGTGTAGGAGTTGCAAATTACAGGAGAAATTTTTTCTGAAACCAAATTGCTTGTTAGAGAGCAGGTTGTTTGTCTCTAGGTGGAGTGAGAAAAGAAGGAGAGCAGAAAATGGCTGGAGTGACTTGAGCATTGATAGGGGCAGGGGACAGAAAGGAATGTGAATATTTCCTCTCTCCTGCTTTACAGACACGGGTAGGGGCAGTGCATTTCGATGTGAGGGGATCATCAAGAGGAGAAGGAAGCTTCCATTTGGGGGTCATATGCAACAGGATCCTCCATTCCCTCTCTCTTCACTTTCCATTGACCATGTTTGACTAAGATTACACACACACACACACACACACACACACACACACACACACACACACACTATGCACAACTGGAACTGGAATAAAATGACATCAACCAATTAATGTCAAATACTAACTAAACATTCCAAAGGATTCATACAAAACAATTGACAGTATGACACTAATCTTGTATTTCCAGATTAGTGTCACACTGTCAATAAACCAAAAATTACAGCCATAAACCAAAGGTCAACAGTAATCAGCTGTGGATTGTGTAATGTTTTAACTTAAAAGTATAGATTACACACTACAAAACCATCCTACTATGTCAAGAAGACTTTGGTTAATTCTGCAGGTTCAAAGCAGCAGGATAGTATGCAATAGAATATACTGTAAATGCATATGTTTATAAATATGTCTGATATAAATTTTGATATATACATATATAAATGTGATGATAGATATACATGTAATTATTAACTACTGTATATAAATGTGATAACCAAATAAATGTTTTAACAAGCCATGTCTTCACCAACTTCACAAAAAATTATCAACCAATTCTATGCTGCAATCCTTCCAGCTGATTTGTTCTGATACTTATGTTAAAATCACAAAACCATATCTGAGAAGTCTACTCCAAATGGACTTTTTCCTTGTGTACTAGTGCAGTAGTAAGAGAGTAATTTACTTGATCCTCACAATATAGCCTTCAAGTTTTTCTCTATTGATTTTTGTCTTTTCTTTTAGGCAGATGGATACATCACCACCACCACTCCCTCCAAAAACCACAGAACTGGGTTGAAGGTAGTCACCATTTTTATTTGCTGAGATCATGGGCATAGAAAGATCCCTGCAAATAAAGATGATGTTAGTAGCATCAATTTTTCACCATGCCAATTTCCTAGGTGTTTTTTTTTAATAAAAGACTGTTTAAATAATTGACTAGGTCTGGCAAAGAGTTGATAAGTGGCAAGAAAGGTATTCACATAGAATCCATTTACTAACTGTGCTGCAAATATAGGTGTTGATGGGATTGCTGTCAAAATGAGCTGCAGGGATTGTATAACTAGAAGAGAAAACTATCAGTGGGACCAAAGTCTTGGATATATTGTATGAAACATGAAGTACCTAAGACTACAAGGTGCTACAAGAGATAAGTAATGAATAATTGAAAGACAGGGACCAGCTCAAAACTCATACAGGACCTTTATGAATTGGTGTTTTTCCCCAATTCTCCCTCCCCCTCCACATACCTTGTATTCAATATATGCAATTTCTCTCTGACATATTAAAAAAAATTATCTTGTTTTTTTTTTCTTTGTTCTGAGAAACATATATACATTTTCCCCTCCATTCTCCCCTCCAGTCATACAATGGACATGAACATACATATGCATCACACCTTTTTTATAAGGCTATCAGATCTGGGCTGCAAAAATACAAATCCAAAAAATACACAGCATAACCAACTTAACCAAATACACCAAACACCCAGAATCATTGATCAACCTTTGCCTAACCACATACTTTCAATTCAACAGACAACAAAGCAAAGAAATGCCCATAGGATCACCACTAACAGCACAGACCATAATAAAATGCCTGAAATACTCTCATAAGTGCAAAACAAAGCATGGATCTGGTACATAGATGACACCCTGTAATAAAAAAAGACCAGCCAGAGATAGCAATAGCAATAGCACTTAGATTTATATACCGCTTCATAGTGCTTTACAGCCCTCTCTAAGCGGTTTACAGAATCAGCATATTGCCCCCAACAATCTGGGTCCTCATTTTACCAACCTCGGAAGGGTGGAAGGCTGAGTCAACCTTGAGCCTGGTGAGATTCGATCTGCCAAACTGCTGGCAGCCGGTGATCAGCAGAAGTAGCCTGCAGTACTGCACTCTAACCACTGTGCCACCGCGGATCACATACAAACCTATTAAGAACATCTTCAAAGGAATATAATTCAGTAGGGAAGAAGAAAACAAGAACATGCTACCCTTCCTTGATATCCTCATCAGCAAAGGCAGTACTGGCAAATTAGAAACACAAATCTATTGTAAAACTATCCACACCAACCAAGAGCTCCACTACCAAAGTAACAATCAAACCTCCCACAAGAGAAGTTGTGTAAAAACACTATTTAGATGAGCACTAACACACTGCAGCAACCCTGAACATCAGAAAAAGGAAACAGATCATCTATATATCTTCCAGCAAAATGGATATCCATGCAACTCCATTAAAAAGTGCCTTAGCACTCAACCAATATAGCACAACCAACACAAGCTATAAAAAGGATAACACTGTCATACATCAACATCTCAAATATCTCACCAACAGGCTATTACAGCCACATGGCATCACTGTAGCACGCAAACCAACTAAAGCCCTCCAAAACATCCTACGTAAATTAAAAAAACCAGCAGTCCCAGAAGAAGAAGCAAGCGTTATCTACAGCATATAGTGTAAGGACTACAATAGCCACCATGTAGGACAAAGAGGCAAAAGAAGAAGCAGAGTGTATCCATGAACACCAACTAGCAGTGAGAAGATATGATGAAGACTCCTTAATTTCACAACACATGGGCAGACTTAACCATAGTTTCAATTGGGAAACTATGAGCATCCAAGCCAAGCCAAGTCCAAAAACACTAAAGAATTCCTGGAACTCTGGCTTGAGACAAATTGGCTATCAACAGGCACAGCTCCCACTCCTTCCAGCATCCCAAAGGTGCTTTTTCAGGAGGCAACTGGACTTCCCTGTTTTTTTCTTTGAAGACATTTCGCTTCTCATCCAAGACGCTTCTTCAGCTCTGACAGGACAGTGTGGAATGGAAGGAGCTGAAGAAGCTTCTTAGATGAGAAGCAAAATGTCTTCAAAGAAAAAACAAGGAAGTCCAGTTGCCTCCTGAAAAAGCACCTTTGCGACAACCATGACCTAGATGACCGAGAATCTCTACAGACTTCCTGCCAGCATCATTTTCAGGGTCACTGAAATTACTGACACCCTCCACATCATGTCAATGTGGTAATTTCTAGGGGATTCAGCAATACAAGTATTGATCAAGAAAAGGAAAGTGTCTTGTCTGTGGCTGATCAGAATGCTTCATGTCTTTTCTGTTTAAACCCTGTTACCTGAGGTCAAGGTTGTCTTGATCTAATGAAATGTTGCCAAGGAAATTCTATCCCATCCCTCCCAAGATTCTTCTTAATACCCAAAGGGCATCATAGGAAAGACACTCTATCTAGCAGTCTTCTGTATTCATCTGCAATATGGATGCTCCCTTAAAATTCAAGAATCTCCTTTATTTCTCTGCATCCGACTCATTAATAAGTATGACAGCTGAGGACATCAGTAGTCTAAATAATAGCAAATCAGATCATGAGCACTTTGCAGTTCTTTTAAGTGCACAGTGACTCAGCTTATATGTTGTCAGCCTTATAGAAAGATGATCTGGCATAAAAAGTAGGCCACAATGAACACATTAAAGTAATCTATTTGTTTGCGCAACATTCATCTGCCGCGGTACAACAGTAGCTATTTATTCTATATTTATCATGTCAAATTAATGTTTTTACAGCACTGCTAATGTTCAGGCAGGAAGCTAGTTACTGAGTATTCTCAAAGAGAAATCTTTGTATCTGGAGATACACTGTATATAAGTTTCTAAGCACCCCCCCCAATTCTTATTAAAAGTCTGTGATTTCATGTCACACAAATAAGCAGAAGGAAAACTTAGGCTTACATTGTACTTCCTGACTATTGTTTCATTATATTATTCACAAACTCTGATCAGGACAGTTTCTGATATAACCCTACAAACTTTCCACTAACAATTGAATACAGAATACAATTGAAACAACTATTAAGTAAACAGTATGGCCTGGGTGCTTTCATAGTCCTGAGATATTTGCAATTTGACCTTCTTGAATAGAAACCAACAATTCAGTTTATAAGGTATTAAAGTTGAAATGACATATTTGGTCTATGAAAAGAAAAATTAGAATTATCAATTGGGGGGGGGAGTAAGGAGTCCTGGTATTAAAAATGTGGGACATACTGGTACTTCTATTTTTTTTAACTAATTTATCAGAAAATATTACTTCAGATCTACTGGACTCTCTAAAAAGGGATGGACATTAGACCTTTAATGCTGATTAAGTATCAATTTGAAAATTAACTTCAATGAATTAGCCTTGTTCTTTTATAACTTTATTCTGGTTTCAAGTTAATAGGCATGCTAACATAATTTATGGAAGGAATACATTTATGCATCTCAAAGTGATGTTGAATTATATTTCTAAAATATGGATTTTGTCATTTTATGAAGACTTTTGGCTATATGGAGCTTGAAACATAGCAAAGAGATAATTTTATATCACTGGAAAGAAAGTCAATATCCTGTTTTTAAGAAATGGATCCAGGATATGTGTCTATAATCTATTTTTGAAAAGTCTTGTGCTCTGTCTATATATATCTCTCACTGTATTCTCACTATTCAATGTGGTCTGATTCCTTTTTGTTTTAATGCATACTAACACAAAAAATCCCCCGCCTAATTCTGAAATGATAAGACTGAAATAACAACTCTGAAGATGACATAGAAAAACAAATATCATAATCTTCTATTCTGATGATAGATCCATTTAAATAAGAGAGGTCAATGCAGTATTCATGAGTGAATGCTGTGATAAAAATGGATAAGTTCAAAAAAGTTTTGCTTACATATATAAAATCCTACAATGTGATAAAAACACTTTTGTTCAAACAAATGAATTCCTATAGTCATTTGTGAAATCTATAGATGATCTTTAAGGTGAAAAAAACCAAGTATAAAACATATTAACTAACCTAAAGGTCCTGTATGTTAAAATATGCACCTCTCAGCATGCTCAGAGTAGCAGCAATTCCCATAATGATGTTTCATTTGAGCAATCAGGCTTTCCATTTCTTTTCTGAACTATTTTCATTATGCAAACTGGTCTAACCCATAAGGACAAGAACTTCATTAAAATACTCCCCAATGGGGTCTCTTTTTATGACCCACTGCCCTAATTAGATTTTTGTCAATAGGAGGTACAAAAACATATTCCTCAAATCCTCAGAACTGCAAGAATATACTCTGCTTACAAAAAGTACTGTTTCGCTGTCTTCTCTTTTCCTCTTCTCTGAATTTACCGTATTTTTCAGAGTATAAGACGCACCGGAGTATAAGACGCACCTTAGTTTTTGGGGAGGAAAATAGGGAAAAAAATCTGCCTACCAGGTATTCATCTGGCTAGCGTCCTTAGTCTGGTCAGCTTCAGCACATTATTTTATACCCTGGTTAGGTCTTAAAAAAACCTTCTTCAGAGGGAGTAGCAATGAAAAAAGCCTGCAAAGACTTAGGGCTGGAAAAAACCTTCTTCGAAGGGAGTAGCATTGGAAAAAAGTCTGCAAGCCGGGAAGAGCCGGGAAGAGCCGGGAAGAGCCGGGAAGAGCCGGGAAGATCATTAGCGCCTCATTGGGGCTGAAAAAAAAGCTTCGAAAAAGCTACATTCATAGTATAAGACACACCCAAATTTTCAGCCTCTTTTGGGGGGGGGGAAAGGTGCGTCTTATATGGTAATACGTAAATACGGTATATCTAACCAGATCTATTACATCACCAGAAATCCATCCTGGCCTTAGCATTTTTAGAGACAGTGTGTCAGGGTTCCGAATAGCATCTGGAATTAAATCAGAGTCC
>QLTV01003718.1:300313-323343 GCA_003457575.1 Thermophis baileyi | reverse complement strand
GCTCACCCCATCACGTGGCACTCATGTCTCAAACTCTGGCTGTCAGCTTTCCAGGTAACAAGCTCAGCGTCTTTAACCGCTGAGCCATCACTCCCCCTTATATTATATTATATTATAATATTATTATATTATATTATTATATTTATTATTACAGTGATGGCGAACCTTTTTGCTGTCGCGTGCCAAAAGCGGGGGGAGCATGAGGGGGTAGCGCGCGTGCGTGCCCACACCCATAATGCAATGTCCCCACGTGCCGCGCCCCCACGCGCATGCGCACGTGACCCCCCTAACGATCCCCATGAATGCGCACGCAATCCCCACGCTCCCCTGTCGCATGCGTGCGTGACAATCCCCCCGCGCAAGTGCGTTGCACACCCACACCCCTGTTGCCTGTTTTTGGGCCTGGCAAGCCTCCCTTCAGGCCGGCGCATCTCTTACCCTGGCGCCGGATGCTCCTTCAGTGCGGAGTCAGCTCCTGCGGCAGCGCTGCTTGTTCTCGGTGGCTGGTGAGGGGGGGGATGGTTCTCCTCCAGAATCCCGGCCGTAAGTGGGAGGCCGCCCCCTCCTCTTGCCCGCCAATGAAAACAAGCAGCTCTGCCCCTTTTTTCCTTTCCAGACCAGCTCCAAGCAAGAGGTGCACAAACTTCAGCATCTCTTGCGCTGCCGCCTGCACCTCTTGCTTGGAGCTGGTCTGGAAAGGAAAAAATGCAGCCAAATTAGGTGGGACTCGCCCCATCCAGGTGCCTCCAAATAGGTCTCCCTACGGTAGCCTCCCCACTGAACTACACGACCCGACAGTGATCGCCCACCAAAACGGAGCCTGCCCTCCGAGCTCTTTCCCGCAGCGAACGAGCTGGGGGGGGCGCGCGAAAAGTGCTTCCCGCTTCTCCTCTACCTGCATGCTGTAACTGGAGGATTCTCCTCCAGAATCCCAGCCGCAAGCTGGCAGCCCCAGGGGAGCAGCAGGGGCAGAGCTTCTTGTTTTCGGTGGCTGGCGAGGGGGGGGAGGTGGTTCTCCTCCAGAATCCTGGCCACAAGCAGGAGGGTGAGAACCGCTGTGCAGCCCCAGGGGAGCAGCAGGGGCAGAGCTGCTTGTTTTTGGTGGCGGGCACGGGGAGGGGGCGGCCACCCACTTGCGGCTGGGATTCTAGAGGAGAACCACCTCCCCCCCCTCGCCAGCCACCGAAACTAAGCAGCTCTGCCCCTGCTGCTCCCCTGGGGCTGCCAGCTTGCGGCCGGGATTCTGGAGGAGAATCCTCCAGTTACAGCATGCGGGTAGAGGAGAAGCGGGAAGCGCTTTTCACGCTCGTTCGCTGCAGGAAAAAGCAGGCGCTTGGAAGAGCAGGCTCCATTTGGGTGGGGATCACTGTCGGGTAGCGTAGTTCAACGGGGAGGCTACCATAGGGAGACCTGTTGGAGGGACCTGGGTGGTGCGAGTCCTGCCTAATTCGGCTGCGTTTTTTCCTTTCCAGACCAGCTCCAAGCAAGCGGTGTAGGCGGCAGCGCAAGAGCTGCTGAAGTTTGTGCACCGCTTGCTTGGAGCTCGTCTGGAAAGGAAAAAAGCCTCTGGCAAGGACGGAGGGAAACTATGACCACAGGGACGCGACGATGGCCACAGCCCTGGGCACCCGCACGGCAGGTGGTGGGGCCGAGAGTGCTGCTGCCAGCCAGGGAACAGCGGCTCCCAGTGGGGAGGAGCCCAGGCCACGGGGTCATCTGTGCAGGCAGCCCACCACCCCTACCCTGCCCTCACCGGCTGCTGGTCCACTGGTTCTCCGGATCGCCTGGGGCCACAGAAGAAGCCTGCTTTGTCAGGGAGGGAGGGAAGCCCTGGCTTACCTTGCTCTGCTCCCTGAGGAAGCGACTGCCGGGATCCCCAAACCAGACCAGCTGGCCCATGCGCATGCGCACTCTGGAAACAGGAAAATCATCTTCCTGGAGCACGCATGCGCAATGGGCAGCTGCTCTTTCGGTTTCCGGCACGCCCCTGTGCATGGAAACCAGCTGGCCGGTGCACCGGAACCCGGAAGAGCAATGGGCGACGGCTCCGCGTGCCGGGAGAAATGGCTCTGTGTGCCACTTCTGGCACGCGTGCCATAGGTTCGCCATCACTGTTATATTATTACATTATTACATTATATTATTATATTATTACATTATAATATTATTTTATTCTTTTTATTAGTTTCATTGTTTTAAATGAGGGTTTATATTCTGTAAGCCGCCTTGAGTCGCCATGGGCGAATAGGCGACAATATAAATTCAATAAATAAATAAATAAACAAATAAACAAGTAAACAAATAAATATGAAAATTCTCCAAGAGCCAAAGAGCCCCTAACTCAGAGCCACTCCATATTGCCAGGGTTCAGTTTTAGACTAATGCTCCCCCTCCATACTTCAACAGCCTCCAGGCACAGGGAAAAGGCAAAACAAAGCATTGCTTAACTGATCATGGGCAGAGATGTACAGCTGAGTATCATCAACATACTGATGATATCTCACCCCCTGGTGATGGATGACCTCCCCCAGCAGTTTCATGTAGGTGTTAAACAGCAGCAGAGAAAGAAGCAAAGGCCAGGGATCTGACCTCTCTCTCCTGATCAATGCTGACTGAGAATGGCCCCAGAGGAAGAAATGAACCAGGGCAACACAGTGACCTCCATCCCCGATCCCTGAAGCCATTCCAGAGGATGTCATAATTGATGGTATCAAAAGCCACTGAGAGATCAATTAGAGTGTGAATGGATGCACTATCCTCCCATCTCATTTCTTTCGGGTTACTGCCATTAGTACTTTTCCCCATTTCATCATCTCCTGCTCAAGTGGCATCAATAGATCCCTGTAATCTCCCACTACTAGAGATGCATTTGTGTGAAAGAAGGAGAAAACAAACCAGCCTTTGGGGAAAAGAAAGGTGCGGCTTGTCTATCTGGTTAGGTTGCATTCCACCCACTTTCTCCAAAGTGAGAAGCAGGATCTGGGGAGGAGAAGGAAGAGAGTGTGGTTGGCTAACACTCTGAAAGACACATGCTATTGATGGTTGCAGTGCCAGGAAAGAATGGGTGTCTCCAACTGTGACCTCGATTTGCATGTCTTGGCTGCTTTCAACATCTAATTGCTAGATTGTCAGTGGAAGCATGAAAGGAGGGCAAGAATTTCCCGCATAATTTCCCGCAGTAGGTGCAGCATTTTCCACGAAGATCATGAAACTTCAGCTTGGAGAAAATCTGGCAGAATTTGTAAGATGATGCTCGAACAGATATGAAGCATCTCTTTCCTATTTGCATGGGAGATATTCGCCATTAAGGAGAATCTCAGGCCAATAAACTCAAAGTCAGTGAATTAAGGAATGCAGTTGGAAGACTTCTACCTATTTGTGACCATTTTATTTTAGGTAATATCATGTCCAGTTCATGTGGAACTTGCAGTGCCCGATGTTTAAAGCCCTTTATTTCATGTGTTAAGGAGAAATTTAACCTTTTCCCTCAAATCACTCCTAAATATGGAAATATGAATTACAGTTTAAAATGCAGTGCAGCAGACCCTGAGTTGTTTACTCAACTCTTGTGAGTAATTTGAGCAGGACAGATGTGATGCCAGGCATTAGTTGAAACAAGGTCAGGGCGTTAACCTTGATTAGGAGGCATCTGCCGTTGGGGATAATCAATACTGCAGAGATAGGAAATTTTGGATAGCCGGATGTAGTGATAGATGATCTCTTACAGTAGTCATGAGGTTAATTCCCAAATTATCCATGGGCACGTCAGGTAACACCCTCTGATAGATATAAAATCTTATGTCAGTTCCAGAGATGATCAAACAGAAGGAATCTCCAGCCCAAGAAGAAACATCTCCACAGGTATTGTCACCTAATTTATTGGGTTAGACTACCTGCTCCTAGGACCTGCTCCTAGATCCATAGAGCAGAGGACCTTCTATTTTCTGTCCAAGAGTCATTGATCTTTTGGTACTTTGGGACTAGATGATAACAGCTAGATCTCCTTTTAAGAAAATTACTTTGGAGAAGTCCTTGTATTTACTGGTTTAACTATATTTAGCTAGCTTTTCTATTTAGCACTTTAAAAAAAACATCTGTACCAGTGGTGGGATTCAATTTTTTTTACTACCGGTTCTGTGGGCGTGGCTTGGTGGGCTTGGCTTGGCTTGGTGGGTGTGGCTTGGTGGACGTAGCAGGGGAAGGATACTGTAAAATCTCCATTCCCTCCCCACTGCAGGGGAAGGATACTGTAAAATCTCCATTCCCTCCAAACTCCAGGGGAAGGTTACTGCAAAATCCCCATTTCCTCCCGATCAGCTGGGACTCGGGAGGCAGAAAATAGATGGGGGCGGGGCCAGTCAGAGGTGGTATTTACCGGTTGTCCGAACTACTCAAAATTTCCGCTACCGGTTCTCCAGAACTGGTCAGAACCTGCTGAATACCACCTCTGCAGGGGTGGGTTCTAACTTTAAAAAAAATACAGCTCACAACACATTTTATAGTAAGTCAACACACAGTCTTCTTGAAATCATAAGAAAAATTAAAAACTTTATGACACCAAATAATAATCAAAGAGCTTGAGTTTCCAAATGTATTAGACTGGTGCTGAAATCTGAAGTGTCTTGCCATCAAGTTAAAAGAACTTTGAATATTTTTATTCTGGAATGGCAGGATTCAAAATGTCTTAATAAACTCTCATTCACTACTCTCAAAAAATTGCTGTAATGAATAAACCTAGTTTGGATGGTTTTTACAGATATTTGCTGTAAGTATACTATAAAGAAAAATAATGAGCAATAATTAATACTAATTTTGATGGTGGCGATGGTTTTATTTGGTTTGGGTTTTGTCCTTTCACAAGAGGGGAAATTGTAGCACTAGATTTGGAATTTGGAATTTTGAGGGGAAGGTAGGTCTTTTTCAGCAGGCTTGGAATACTAGGATGCTATACAGTTTCCTAAATTCCTATACGTCTCCATCTTGATCACTGATATCTACCTTCTGTTCCCTAATCTGTGGAATGACTTGCCTCCAGAAGTTGTAGGTGCTCCAACACTGGCGTTTTAAAGAAGAGATTAGACTACCATTTGCCTGAAATGATATAGGGTTTCCTGCCTAAGTAGGGGTTGGACTAGAAGACCTCCAAGGTCCCTTTCAGCTCTGTTATTCTGTTATTCCTACTTTCATCATATGCTGTACTTCAGTATGGCACCCAGCCCAGAAGGAAGGCATTTAGGTTTTCTACTTAGCTTTTCCATTAAGCAAGCAGCTTCAAGAAAGCTAAAACACATTTATGCAGCAATAAGCAAACATGTAATTTAAAGGAAAAACTATGTAAAGATTTAGGCCAAGAATTCAGTCAGTGAAACAAAACCCAGCTACAAAGGTTTTCCTAGACCAGGAGCCTCCAAACTTGGCAACTTTAAGACTTGTGGACTTCAACTCCCAGAATTGCCCAGCCAGCATCACTTAAATCTTAAAGTTGCCAAGTTTGGAGACCCCTGCCCTAGACCCTTCTCTGATGGTGGAAAGACAAAAATCCATAGTTGAATGCTTCTAGTTTATGTGAGTGTTCCCTGTATCTATGGCTGGTCTTCCATATTGTATTTTCCTCAGGTCTTCAGGGATGAGGATGGGTCTCATTTTCAAAAGTCCAGTCATACAGAACTGTTTCTTGGTTTTTTATTTTGTTTTTTTGCCATTTGTGGGTACTTTATTTGCTCTTTTACATTGTATTTTAGAAAATCAATCAACCAACATTGTTTGATATTTTCCATCTTTTGTTTGCAAGGAATTTTAACTTAAAATATTCCCTTCTTCTGAAGAACGTAGAGAAACCTGAAAAAGTAAAAAGGTTGGGGAGATGGCAAGTAAGCCTCATAAGAAGACTTGGGATGAAGAAATGGCAGATTTATTTCATGATTCTGAACCTGGTGAGAAAAATGTAGTTCTGTTCATTTGCTGCTTTGGAAACATTGCCCAGTCATGCACGTATCCTTAATTATTTGGCCATTGTAAAAATGAGCTTCATTTGTTCAATCCTACACAAATACAATCTTCAGTTTTTTGCAGTAAAAAATTTATTAGTACAGTACTACCCTCTGGAGGAAGCTTCCCTATACCTGAACAAATGCAATAGATTGTGTACATATGAATACAGAAAATGTTCACTTTATTCATTAGTTCACTATGTAGGTATATCAAGTACAGGTAGTCCTTGACTTACAACAGTTCATTTAGTGACTCTTCAAAGTTACAATGGCACTGAAAAAAGTGACTTATGACCAGTTTTTCACACAACCATTACAATATCCCTATGACCACGTGATCAAAATTTGGATACTCCGGCTGTTGCGTCATGCTTTATGACAGTTGCAGTGTCCTGGGGTCATGTGATCCCCTTTTGCGACCTTTGGACAAGCAAATCCAGATTCACTTAACAACCATGTTACTAACTTAACAAATGCAAAGATTTACTTAAGAACGGTGGCAAGAAAAGTCATAAAATGGGGCAAACTCACTTAACAAATGCTTTATTTAGTAACATAAATTTTAGGTTCAATCGAGGACTACCTGTAGATGGTCCATGGATTATTCCACTCACGTACTGTGGTCAAATTTAGGTTGTAATCTCTCTCTCTCTCTCTCTCTCTCTCTCACACACACACACACACACACACACACACGCACGCACGCACACACACACACCACATATTTAAAAAAATCCCTGTACAGCAATTATGTTTTTTTAAGCTTCCATTGATGATGATCTTCTTAAAAGTCCAATTATGGCACACATTTTTAAAGTCCTCTAAAAAAAAAGACCTTTCTTATTTCAAAACTGAATTGCAAAATTATGCTGGTTTATGATTACAGTACAGATTTGATTGATTGACTGAATATCAGCAAGGTGAAGATAAAATGGGAAGGAGGGAAGGAGAGAGAAAGAAAGGGGGGAAAGGACAGTGTGGAAGAAGAAAGATAGGAAAAAGGATGAAGATAGAACAGATTGAATTGATGGTGTTGTAGGTTATACAATAACTACAGACAGTCCTATGACTGCTTGCTAACCATATTTTAGGGCCTGTTCCTACTCTATAGCTAGAACTATCCAGATCTCTTCCAATCATAACTCTCCACACTATCTCTTCCTGAGTCCCTTGATATTTTCTCAGTTGCTTTCATGTTTACATTCCATAAGGCTGTATATCCAAGGATTCTCTCCTGCCTCTTGGTATGATATCCACCAAGACCAAGCAGCTTTTGATAGTCACTGTTGTTTAGTAGACCTGTGCAAATCATTTGAAAAAAGGGGAATTCATTTTTCAGTGAGATATGCATCATTCTAACCTTCTCTGATTGTTCTTTAGAATGTTTCCTTTGTTTGCACATATAATATGTGTAATGCATATCTATATTCCTTCCATAGGTCCAGAATTTAGGCCTTTAAAAGAAGTTGATCCCCGATTGTATAAATTTTGGGATCTTAATCAGAAATACTTATTTTTGGTGGAGAACACATTAGTGGCAGATGTGAAAGCTTCTAATTCACCAGGTATAAACTAAGCTTCTTATCTTGTGCTTGAAAATTGCAGTCTTCTCTTGGCCAAAATTATTGATGGGATGCCTTGAATGGTGAAAAGCTGATGGCGGATATATCAGGACTCACTAGGCTGATGGCCACATTTAACATTATTGTATTATTAAAGTTGGTTTTTAAAAAATGACTTGCTGCATATTCCATTCACTAATCCTGGGTCCTCAACATTTTTGCCCTGAGCATCAATGTACCGACAGACATAGCACCTTTCCTTCTGTGATACTTTAGGGAAGAAAGATTTAATTCAGAAACAATAAAGGGAAAATATTACATGCAGTATTCAAAAGGTCCTCTGGTTTTCATATACAGGTAGTCCTTACAACCATTTGTTTAGTTCAAAATTACAATGGCACTGGAAAAAGGGACTTACACTGGTACTCACATTTGCAATCATTGCAGCATTCCCTCAGTCACATGCCAAAATCAGGCATTTGGCAATTGGCATACATTTATGACAGTTGCAGCATCCCAGGCTCATGTGATCACCATTTGCCACTTTCCCAGCCGGCTCCCGACAAGAAAAATCAATAGGGGAAGCCAGATTTGCTAAACAACTGTGTTATTAACAACTGCCCGTGATTTGCTTAACAACCATGGCAAAAAAGGTGGTAAAATTGGATGTAACTTACTTAACAACTGTCTTGCTTAACAACAGAAATTCTGGTCTCAATTGTAATCACAAAGACTACCTGTATGTCATAGATATTAGGGGTCCTTGGTGCTCTCTGAGCTTGCTTATTTTCTTGCAGACGTTTCATTACCCAGACTAGGTAACATCATCAGTGCGAGAGGGGAATAGGTTCCCCTCTAGAGGTTCCTCTCTAGCATTCCCCTCTAGCACTGATGATGTTACCTAGTCTGGGTAATGAAACGTCTGCAAGAAAACAAGCAAGCTCAGAGAGCACCAAGGACCCCTCATGTCAGCCCTGAGCTACAAATATTCTCCTTTATTAGTCTTAGATATTGTTAGAATAAAGCACAGTGATTGACTTTTGCCCAATGCTTTGTTTGTAAAACTGACCACCAGCCTAGAAAAGAGATGAAGCTAAACTACTGTGACAGATATCAAACTAGGAAGCTATCTGGTTTGAATTCCACAATATCAGTGTTTACTAATATCTAAGTTTACTAAGTGGAAATGTGAACTATTTTGGGTTTCTTTTGTTGATGTACACAGGCTCAGCACAATTTCGTCCAGTTCTCTCAATATGACAAAACTAGCCAAAATAGGTTGAAGACCACTAAATTACCTTCTGACGAGCTTCAGTCTCTCCCATTGCAAATCATTCCTCTTATATCAGGGCTTATATTTTTTCCCCAGAGTCCTTTTGCTTTTATAAATCATATCCTTAATCAGATACCTGTGATTCCTCATCCCAAACATCTCCATCAACAGGGGGGAAAAAACCCTTTTTGTTCTATCTTAACTCCTTGACCTTGTTTCTTGTTTTTTATTCTTCTTCAGAGCAGTTAATTGCCGTGCTTCCTAATAGATCTCTAGATACAGCACAAAAACCCATATTTATGGGCCCTGAAAATAAGAAGAGCTGCTTGTCTTGTGTGAAGTCTGGGAATGGCCAATATCAGATAGAGTTAAAAGTGAGTGTTTGACTTGCATTACAAACATATTTTGCTTTCTCTAGGGAAATTGTCCTTTTTTATTTATCCCTTTATTCTCAGTGATATATTCTGTACTATTATTGTATATGTATGTATGTAGCACTGCAGGCTACTTCAGCTGACTGCTAGCTGCAGTTCGGTGGTTCAAATCTCACCGGCTCAAGGTTGACTCAGCCTTCCATCCTTCTGAGGTGGGTAAAATGAGGACCCAGATTGTTGGGGGCAATATGCTGACTCTGTGAACCGCTTAGAGAGGGCTGTAAAGCACTATGAAGTGGTATATAAGTCTAAGTGCTATTGCTATATTAGGAAGACTTCTAGAAGCTTTAGCTGATGGAATGAAATAACAAACCTAAGATGGGGCCATAATTTACCTGGTAATGATCCCCTTTCATTGGCTCGCTTGTTATAGAGAATCCTAATGACACACTGATTGATCATATTTTATATATTTCTTGATATGTGGTTTCTCTTGACAAGATTGATGAAAGGGTTTCTCATTTTTGGTTTTGCAAGAGAATGTAACTTTGTGGGGGGTCCTTGGTGCTCTCTGAGCTTGTTTGTTTTCTTGCAGACATTTCATTAACCTAGACTAGCACTGATGATGTTACCTAGTTTGGGTAATGAAACATCTGCAAGAAAACAAGCAAGCTCAGAGAGCACCAAGGACCCCTCATGGATAGAATCTCTTTCTGGACACTTAGACATTAAATAAAGTTTAATAGCTGACTTGTTATTTTATAAGTAAAAATGGAAAACATGAATTCCATCTTGATAGACCATAGAAATCTTCTAAGGGGCTGCTAATGGTGGTTTATGCAACTTGCAACCAGGTTGCCCTAGTGTTCCTACATAACTTTTTTCTCATGGTCTCTTCCTTTTTTTCCTAGGAGAAAGATATTAAGGATCTTTATAGAGATCCAAAAAACGCCAAAGCTTTCACTTTTTATAGTAAGAGCGCAGGCAATGCTGATACCTGCTCTTTTGAATCTGCAGAGTTCCCGGGTTGGTTCCTCAGCACTTCTTCAGAAGCAAAAAAGCCTATTGGTTTGAGTCAAAAAGAAGGACCTCAGAACATCCTGTTTTATTTTGAAATAAAATCATGAGTCAGAAACACTGTTCTGCATCTATGTTTCTAATAGACCTTGTGTATACAAATTGGAATGGAGCTAGAATGTATGATTAGGCCGATGAGTAGACTTAGATAGTATCCTTGTTGAAATAAAAAAACTTTGGAAGAACTATGTCATATTTGGGGGAAGGTGCAATACATCTCATGGATGAAATGGACTTGGTTGTATGGTCTTTATTTCTGTAGAACAATATGCTTTCGAACAGTAGGTTTGTTTATCCATGTGAATTAAGTTAGTTGACAGAGAGTAAGGAGAGTGATCTTTTGGTAATGAGATAGCAATAGCAGTAGCAATAGCCCTTAGACTTACAGTATATACCACCCCATAGTGCTTTACAGCATTCTCTGGGCAGTTTACCAAGTCAGCATATTTCCACCAACAATCTGGTTCCTCATTTTACTGACCTAAGAAGGATGGAAGGCTGAGTCAACCTTCAGCCTGTCAGGATCAAACTCCTGGCTGTGGTACTTTATGATGTTATTGCAGGGGTGTCCAAACTTGGCAACTTTAAGACCTGTGGACTTCAACTCCAGAATTCCTCAGCCAGTCAGCCAGACAAGTCTTAAAGTTGCCAAGGTTGGGCAGACCTGTACGATTCCATATTGTTATGAGAATCAGTTTTCTCCACTACCATCTAGTTCATTGTTTAAGAAGAACAACTCATTTTCTCCAGGGAATGGAAGATTTTGCAGTCTTTCACAATGGGAAAGGGTGCTTAATAAATTGTATGAGCATTATTTAGCTACTTCAGATATTGCAAATGGATCCTTAGGAAGCTAACTCAGTTTAATAAGAGAACCAACCACAGATGCTGTAGTACAAAGTGAGATGAAGGTTAATCTGCTCCATACTCTAGTCAAATCCTGAAAAAGTTAATCAGTAGGACTCACATTAACTTTTGGCTTGACGCACTCCTGATGAAAATTTCTCCATCATCATCAGTATCACCTTCATCATCATTATTATCAAACTACCGTCTAGTTATTCTACCATTATAGTGTGATGAAATAGAGGGCCTATCTACACTTTCTCTTTGGCCCATGACAGAGAGGGTGATAGTTTCCTGAGTGCAAGAACGGATGGCATCTTTTTCCTCCCATGCCCAGCCCGTTGCAAATGCATCCCATGCCAGTGTTTTCCAGCTCAAATTCAAAACAGATGCTTTCTGGCCTGAAGTGCCTTAGTCTTTATAGGCTGATGGTCTCCAGGCTTTTGCTCTTGTCTGGCAGCAGCCACAATCTCTGATTGACAGCAGGGTCCACACTCTCTCTATATTGGAGGGTTCCTGTCCTGTGCAGGCTGCTACGGTCTCTGCTGGGTGGCAGCTGCTATTTTTGGTTACAGCAATTTTGCAGTTGATCCACTTATGGCCTGTTAAATCAATGACCCTTTCAGATGATGTATCCCTTTCTGTTTCTGTCCAAGATGGGTAAAGCATGCTCCCTATTGCTTCCTTGCCTAACCAGAGTCCTGTAAAGATTTCTTCCCCATGTCTCATCTCACCTCGCCTCATCTCATCTTGTCTCATCTTGTCTTGTCCTGTGCTGTCCCATCTTATCCTGCCCTGCCCTGCCCTGCCCTGCCCTGCCCTGCCCTGCCCTGCCCTGCCCTACCCATTTTCTCTATATCTATATCTATATATGTATATCTGGGGAAAGCCTTCATTGTTATATAAAAATCTGCATGTACAAATCCTCCTTCCTTTCCCATTATTTTAGCATGAGTGACAATTTCCAGAGGAGGGACAGTGTACTGTAAATCTGTTGCAGCTATGAACTCTCCTCTCCTCTCCTTCTCTCTCTCTTCTTTCTGTCTGTCTGTCTGTCTGTCTGTCTGTCTGTCTGTCTGTCTGTCTTCTACCTACCTACCTACCTACTCTATCTATCTATCTATCTATCTATCTATCTATCTATCTATCTATCTATCTATCTATCTATCTATCTATCTATCTATCTATCTATCATCTATCTATCTATCTATCTATCTATCTATCTATCTATCTATCTATCTATCTATCTATCTATCTATCTATCTATCTATCTATCATCTAATCAATTGCAAGGTAGAGACATGGCTACTTTATAAAAGCTGAGCTATTAATTTTCCCTGCTATAGACATTCCCTGGACTTACAGAGGATTTCCTAGTCCTTTGATTATTATAGCATCACAACAATGGGGTGGGGGGTGGAGAGAAAGGATCAATGTCAAAGGAGAAGATGACAGTGCAAAAGAGACAAAACTCCCCAAGCCTTCCTAAAATATATGAATGAAAATCACAATTGTATCCCCTATGTTTGATACAAGAAAATATATTTTACACATTGCACATATCGGAAGCTACTCTGTTGCTGTTATTTTAAACACAGACTTCATTCAAACCATGGAAGCAGAAGAGCACCATCTCAGGCCCTTGAGGGGTGTGCCACAACAACTTCAGTGCAACTCCAGGAAACCTCAAAAAGGTTTTTGCAAATTGCAATACAATGGAGAAATTATGAAACAGATAGCTGGAAAGTGCCATACTTCCTTCCTTATAATGGGAATTGTAAACAGTTAATCCAAGGAATAAGAATCAAAGAGATTCGGTGTTGAGTATTTATTATGAATGAATGTTACATAAGAATTCCAGCAAGCGCCCTAGTTTCAGATGAGACACTTATACATCTCATGGAGCTATAACGAGACAATGTACTGTAGGTCAGCCAAACTCTTGCCAATTTCCATATTCTCTTTTGATGCAGAAGGGAGGTGTCAAGTCTCTTTCGAAGGCTCTGTTTCTGTTCCTTGTTATCAAAATTTCTGCACCTTTGATCTGTAGGAGAAATAACTCCCACAAAGACTAATCATATTATTCATATTTCATTTGAGTTAATGTTACAATAATGAAAAGTACTGTGTCTTTATGAAAAGACACAGTACTTAATTCAGGTTTTATGCACACCTCCTACTATTTTTGCCTATGACACCGAAAAGCATGTCCACCTCCTGCGTTTTTCAGAGTGAGTTTTTCTTAATATCAAGCAAAGATCATTGAGGCACCCATTACGTAAGCTTCAACTTTGCAATGACAACTTGGCAACTCTTCAGTGTTGAAAAAACAAACAAACCTGTGATAGTATCATCCAGATTGTTCTTGTGATATACAGAAAAGGACTGGCAGAGCCTCATCCTTTCCACATGAAGCCTTACTCATGGGGAAGAATCTATGACTTACTCACAGATGTCTTCAGCTTTCATTTTATTGTAGTTTCGTGTTTGTGTGGGATCCCTAAGAAACACAAGAGGTGTGGTTCCCAAACTCTTGTCACATCATAAGACTTGACTGGTTCATTGCGAGCTGTCACTGTTATTTATTGGTGTGAGGTAGAAAGAAGATTACAGGCAGAAAACCAACCAATGATAAAACTCCATGAAAATGTGTCTTATTTAAGAATTCCTCAGCTGCTATAAAACGTAGCATCTTCTAAGGAGATGACAGGAAATGAACCTTCAGACCAAGGCAGAGACATCTCCAGAGGTACTGTTTTCTGATGTATCTTTGTAGACTGGTTGCAACAAATTGTTTTCCTCCAGGGCCAGATTACTGAGATGACATCTGGGTTTAGTCCTATTTGTAGTTGATTTCTTCTTGGTGATATAGGGAGCATTAAGACAGCCATTTACATCTGGCTTTGTTCTCCAAGTTGAAGAATAGATAATCTCACCAGAAAAGAAACAGGTGAGTTTTTATCCCTGAAGAGATCTAAGTTTTTTTTTAAATAAATCCCCTTCCCCATTCCCTGAAGGCTGGTGTGAGCTTCATGGAAGAGAAAAATACTCAAGAAACTATATAGTATTCTCTTCCATGTATTTTTTTTTAAAAAAAATCAAGTTTCCTTCCCCTTTAATGATGCAATAGCACAGGGGGGTCAAACTCGCATTGTCATGGCGTCATCACGTGACGTATCGCTACTGTTCCCCCTTCGCTAAACCGGGCATGGTTGTGGCCAGCGCGTGTTGCATCTGGCCCACAGGCCACAAGTTTGACACCCCTGCAATAGCACTTCAGGATTCAGAATTTGATTCAAGAAATTGAATTTTTTAAAAATGTATGTAAAAATACAAATTAAATATATTAATTAAAACATATGCTTCAATTTTAATTTTAATTTCATATTAAAATTTCAAAATACAACCTTTCTTTCTCCTTCCAACCTGCCTCTGAAGTGTGATCTCTCTGTGTCCTTTTTCACCTGTCCTTATAGCAAGAGATACCTAAGCATCAGAAATTGGGACAGTAGGAATAATTGAACATGCTGTTGAAATACTAGCCAGTCATACCAAAAGGAAAAACGTTTTGATCCCTTTTGCTGGAAAATACTTCTGGTCAACAGGCTTTTAAAATTGCACATTACACCCATTGTGGTAGTATTTGACCAAATGATAAGAGGAAGATTTATAAGTAAACAAATTAGGTGGGGAAACTTTGGCAAGTGGATATTGTTCTACAATGTCTCTGCGGCAATTTCCACATTTTGAGTGAAGATGGCCTTTAATGGAAAGGAACGTCTCCATTTCACCTTGTCAGAGGCACAAACCTCTTCATGATTAAAACTCCCAGAGCATGTAAGTGAGCTTCTGCAAATGTTGCTGACTCCTAGAGAACAGGTGATGGTGTCACCTCAGAGGTTTGGAATTTACCATGTTACTTGATCGTTTCTTTGGGTGGATATTCAAGCTCATCAGTCCTTAGGCAACGAATGCATTCTGGTAAAAAAGCCAAACAGCAGACAAAGTAAAAAGCCAATCAAAAAGTCTAAAGGAGAAAAGCCTGAACATTAAGTTGTTTTTTTTAAACCTTGTTTTGGGCAAGAATCCAGAGAGCATTATGTGCTGCAGAGATATGGCTACTTCTCATCACTTCTTTATCTCCTACAGTACATATGCATCTGTAACATAACTTGGGATTGTAGTTCACCGGTCTCCTAACACAAACTTGCATTATGGTAACTTGCCTGAACTTTGCTGGATAAAATTATTTCTCTGCAGGTTCTTCAATTTGTTGTTTGTTGACAAAATTAGTTCATTTTACCAGTGCAATTTGCTTTCTTGCTGTCTAGTAAATGCAGAATAAAGTTCATTTGGCTTTTTACTTTTGCTGGTCAGTCTGCCAGAAAAGGGAAGTGATGCAGTGGTGAAATCTAATTTTTTTTGCTACCGGTTCTGTGGGTGTGGCTTGGTGGGCGTGGCTTGGTGGGGTCATGTGACTGGGCGGGTTCAAAACACACTTTAACAATGTCCTGCTGGAGTAGGGGGTTGGACTAGATGACCTCCAGGTCCCTTCCAGCCCTGGATGGATTGCTGTGCTCTATCCTCTGAAACTGCGTCTGTTGCCAGGTTTGTGGTGCTTCCTTCCTCTCCTTTTTCCCTCCCTCCCTCCCTCCCGCCTTCCTTCCTCTTTCTTTCTTTCTTTCTTTCTTTCCTTCCTTCCTTCCTTCCTTCCTTCCTTCCTTTCCACCCCCCCCCCCCGTTTTTGGCCTAGCAGGCTTCAGGGAAGCCTCCTGGGAGCAAAAACAGACTCCCCCCAATAGGTAGTAAAAATGCTTTAAAAAGTTTTAAAAAAAAAAGTTCCGAAGATCGCGCGGCACAGCTGATTGTCACAGCTGATTGTCGGAACCTTTTTTTAAAAACTTTTTTAAAGCATTTTTTTACTACCTATTCCCCGAATGGGTACTAAAAAGATGCTTAAAAAAAGTAAAAAAAAAGTTCAGACGATCAGCTGTGCCATGCCATTGTTGGAACATTTTTTTAACTTTTTAAAGCATTTTTACTACCAGTTCAGGGAACCGGTCACATAAGAGCCGAGGTGGCGCAGTGGTTAGAGTGCAGCACTGCAGGCTACTTCAGCTGACTGCTAGCTGCAGTTCAGCGGTTCAAATCTCACCGGCTCAAGGTTGACTCAGCCTTCCATCCTTCTGAGGTGGGTAAAATGAGGACCCAGATTGTTGGGGGCAATATGCTAACTCTGTAAACCGCTTAGAGAGGGCTGTAAAGCACTGTGAAGCGGTATATAAGTCTAAGTGCTATTGCTATTGCTATTGCTATTGTTACTATCAGTTTGGGCGAACCGGCCCGAACTGGTAGCATTTCACCCCTGAAGTGATGGATAGGAGATTTTGAAATACCTGCAACTTGTGTGGTTTGGTTTGCAGCAGTGAAAATGTATGTGTTTAAAGAATAGGGGTTTTTTTTAAGTTAGAGCCCAAAAAGTGACTTAGATTGACATTAGTCTCACATAGGATAATTGAACGTGAGGAAGAGGGATCCATTCTGATGGCAAATTACATTTGTGAAACACAGCATAATAAATACATTCAAAAGATTATTAGGCAACTGAGAAATGAGGAGTTGATTGGCTGAGTGTACCTCTAGCTTTAATGGTAAAATGTATGCTGGTAAGTCAAGTGGGAAGTGTCTATCAGCTGTCAGGGTTCCAAGTAACATACCCATAGCAAACAAAACTCCAAGGCAGGTAGATTCCTCAAAGAATAAGTTTATTGAATATGTCATATTGGCACAGGCTGGTGAAAACCAACTCTGAATATTCCCGCGGTTTTCACCTAATTAAAAGTAAAAGTTTGCCACTTTTCCAAAACAACCAGTCACATGGCCCAATCAGGATACAGTCCAGTTGCTAGGTGACATCAGTCCTCTCCTTCCGAACACCTGCAGGAACGTCCTTAGTTCCCAAAAGAAAGTATTTTGTTTTAACTATAATTCCCCAATTATCTATTCCCTCCTCCCTGTCCCTCGGCTCCAGTGTGTCACTACTGAAGTAGCAAAATGGCCTCAGTCAGGCCAGCTTCATGGTTGACATCAGCTGCTTTACACACACACACACACACACACATAAACACACACCCTTCTTGCAATCTTCTGTTTCTGAGTATGAAAGCAACAGTAAGACTTAAGAAGTTGGAATAATTTGCAATTTTTAAAAATTGATTTTTATCATTATATTATGCTTTTAGTTTGGTTACAATATACAAATGGAACAATAAGAAAATATGTTGAAATTTACGTTATATTTTAATCTTAAAGAGAATTTTTATAAAATCATGTTTGGTGGTAAAAAGGCAAGAAACTTTTAGCTGCAAATACATACACTAATCCAAAATTAGTAAAAAGTAATATAAAATAGAAACCAGAGGCTATCCTTTTTGGGATTGATGGATAGACAGCTAGGAAAAAAGACCATGAAACTTCGTTTTTATATATGATAAGACTTATTTCATGAAACGGGGGGGGGGAGGTTTTATGATTTTGGCTTTGAAGATTAGAAAAAATAGATAATAGAAAAAGCAGAGCTTTTCTTTTTGTAACCATAGAGTAAGAGGTAATTCTGTAATTGCATTTGCTACAAAGAAAATCATAAGCTACTTCTTTCTAATTCTTTTCATTTCTTCTTTTTGTACTTTTTGACTTTTTCTTTTTTTCTTTCTTTACTTTATATTAGTTATTTGTTAATCTTTATCTTCTTTTCAAAACTCTTAATTAAAAATATGTAAAACAATATATTATGTTTTTATCTTGGTTGCCCAGAGTTCCATAAGTTAAATGGGCAATTTGTTTAAAATCAATCCATCCAGTGTGTCATGTTTGGTAAATTTCATCACTTCAGAAATGTCCTTTGTTTGGGATAAACACAGACATTATCCTGTCTAAAACCAACCATTCTTCACAAATCCTCTTTTTCTTCATGCCTCATTTTAAAGAACTTTCCTTCTTTTTCAAATACTATAGTGAGAATTTTGTTTTCATTTTGTTTCATTTTTTCATTCATTCAATTTACTGTATATGCCACTCTCTCACTCTGCAAAGCGACTTTTTAAATTAACTAAATATTTTAACACATTTTTAAAAAGAACAATAGAAAAATAAATTGTTATTTAGAGTGTGTTTTGATGCTTTCAGATTTTAGTCTGCCAGGAAGCAAAGCTAAGGGAATTCTTTTTTTAAAAAACTCTTTCCAGGTCTATCATTGCTAAGAACAAAACAATGACACAACCTGAAGGTCAAGGAAACTTAAAGAAGTGTAAACAGTTTGAAAAGGGAAGAGACATGGCAAATAAATTATATCAGATGTCATGGGAGAAGCAAATGGAAGATTTATTCAAGGCAACACAAGGTAATTTTTTTGTTGTCCTTGAGGTGATTCCAAAACATGAATACATCCTTAATGATTTAGTCAATACAGAAGTGAAATGTATTTTCCTGGTTTATGAGACATACTTATTTAATTTATCAAATTTATTTGCCACCCATCTTGCAGTTCAGATGACTCTGAACTGAGATTAGGGATTAGAGAAGTTTGGTGCTAAATTACTTAGAAAAATCCCTGTGTAGAACTGATGCCAAATATGATGCATGCAATGCATACATTCTGATGTCAGGTTAACCACCTACTTTTTTCAGTTTGTAGTTCTGAGTGTAACTGAGGGATGGTTCATAGAGTTCTTTGGAATCAGTTTTAAGCAACCAACTGTACATTGCTTAAAACTGATTCCAAAGAATCCTATGAATTGATTCTTTCATCTCTTCGGAAGGAAGCCAATTCAAGGCATCAGTTTTTACAGAGAAAGAGGACAAATGTAGCAATAGAGTGAGTTTGCATTCTTGCTCATATTTGGGAATATCTTGTTGGAAGATGATTTATTAATATATAAATCTGTAGTTGTCAAAGGAATAAAGAGAAGGAGGGGAATGGTGAAAGAATTTATTTTTACTTCTTTTTTTAAAAAAAACCATGACTGTTTCTTTCTGCAATGTCTCTAGATTCTTCATCTGTATCTTAAGAATATTTTCTTTGGAATGTTCACTGGAATATTCAGCATTTGTAACATTTTCTTTGCTTGTCTTTTATATGTTGATATGTACATATGTATGTTCCTGTAGAACCTTCATTATCTTCTACAGCAGCGATGGAACAGCCCTGGCAGTTTAAATTTTGGGATATTAGCAATAAATTTCTCAGTGTGGCGAACAAAGTGTTGATAGCAACTCCACAAAATTCAAATTCACCAGGTAACAGTAGAATCTCTTATATTTTGCTGGAATATTTAAGTTCTAGTATTAGCCAAATTATTGATGGGACGTCTTTGATGGTAGTAATTATTGTAGTCACAAGATTCATATTGATCCAGAGGACCATCATAACAATGATGGAACTGTCAGGATTTGTTGTGCAACAGTGAGTTAGTAAAAACTTAAAACCATGGTTTCAAGACCTCCCCTGAATGGCCCATTCTCTGATATTTCATCCCCAGCATGACATTGTTGGGCACCCATTTATCCTGGGCACCTGCCTTTCTGCCAACCTGATTCCTGCCCTATACTCCAGGTTTCAGGAGTATAAAAAATAAAAACAAAAGACTTTTTTCAAAAAGGTTTTCATAAGTTTTTAGTATTACTTTTATTAGATTTGCAAATGTGTTGTAGTAGATTTATTGCTTTCATATAATTTAACTGCTGTCTAGTTCCTATTAGTCCCTTTCTTGTTCCTAACAAGAAAGATGTTTTCTTGTGATCAGCCTTCTCCCCATGAGTTGCCTTACACACACACGCACACACACACACACACACTTTACATACACACATATTCACACACACACACACACACACACACACACTATTCTCTGAACATTCCCACTAGGTCCACATTGATCTAAATAATTTGGAACTCCCAATATTTCTTTGTGTCATGTCCACCTTCTCCTACTCCAGCTACAATTATCTGCTATTTATTTTGGTAAAGCATATTGTTAGCCTTCCCTCAGTGGTTTCTCATTCAATATTTCCAAATCAATGAAACCATTTCACTTTGCCACAAAGGCATGACTCTGTTTCTTTCATATTATTTTTCCCCAGGGAGTTCTTTTGATGTAATTCCTAACACCTCATTAGATTCAAAAAGGAATCCAATCTTTATAGGTGCTGATAATCATGTTGTGTCCTGTATAAAGTCTGGTGATGGACAGCTTCAAATACAGCTCATGGTGAGTATTTCATTTGTACTCATTCTTTTTTAGAATACAATGAATGAGCTGGAAGGGACCTTGGAGATCTTCTAGTCCATCCCCGTGCTCAAGCAGGAGAACCTATACTATTTCAGATAAGTGACTGTCTAAACTCTTCTTAAAAACATCCAGTGATGGAGCAGCCACAATTTCTGGAGGCAAGCTGTTCACTGGTTAATTTTTCTAGAAAAATAACTGGTTCTCCTTTTTCACTAGTATTAGGATTGTGTCTAATCTGTGAAATAAGAGGACTCACAATCTGCTCGAAAATAAACATGTGCCAGATTATAGTAAATGCTACCTTTCTGTCATTGTTTCTCCCTGATATAATTAGTGACAGGGTTTTTTGTGTTTTACTTTTCACAAATAAATTAAATTATAGTTCTGGGCTTCATAGCATGGAACAGCAAAGTACTGCTGAGACTACTACACATGTAATTAAAAGCTTCCTGTGATTCCAAGTTCTAAATCAGAAACAGTGATAGTGGGAAGAAGCTTTCTGCAAGGCCATTCTCCATTAATCTTGTAGCCATGATGTCATGTGATATAATATTCTTTGTTTTACTAAGGAAGACTTCCTTTTTTTTAGGAGGAAAATATTATGATATTGTATAGAACACCAGAAAAGTTCAAGAATTTCACTTTCTACAGTAAAAGTGATGGCAGGCCAGAGATTTGCACTTTTGAATCTGCAGAGTTCCCAGGTTGGTTCATAAGCACTTCATCTGAGCCAAATAAGCCTACTGGTTTACGTCAAAAAGGAGGACCTGAAAACATCTTGTTTCATTTTACAAAGATATTTTAAATCAAATTTATAAATGGAGAAGATAGTTATTTCAGTGTAGGAGGAGGACAGGAAGAGCCTGGAGATGGAGTCAAGAAAGGATTCAGCTTAGAATTGTTATGGTCCCACAAGTGGTCCAAGTCCAACCCCTCTTGATTTCCATTATCTCTTGATAGCACCAATTTAATGCTGACTGTTAGTTAAGTAGATTCTTGTCAACTAACACATTTTGCATCTTTGATCTAGGAATTTGTAAAAATTAGCATGCACAAAATATATTTTGCAACCAATACAATTTTCCAGCTTGTGGTGAGACTTTTGCATTAACGAGTGAATTAATTTTTTGCATTTATTTTGACCCACATTTTGTACAAGGAGCTACTGGCATTTCTTATTAATAAAAATATGTTTCACAAGTATGCTTGGTTCTTTATCTTGCTAATAATTTCCTATTGGAAAGAAGGATCCTCATTTAGTGTTCACTTGATTCCATTGAAGTTGCTAGCCCCTGTTTCACTGATACCTGAACTGTTTGATGTATGGATGGCCGGACATGTGACAGCTGAAAGCAATGCAGCAACAATGGGTTTTAACTGGAAAAGCAGGGATAAAATGACACAAATCCAGCACACCAAAGAGAGAAGGGGAACTCTCTCTCTCTCTCTCTCTTTTTTTTTTTTAAAAATAATTTTTATTGAATTATTTACATTTAAAAACAACATAAAATAAAAGATATATAAAATACACAAACAAAACAATACAATACACAAAAACAATACGTAACCTATACGTTATAGTACAGCAACTTATACTGACGTTAATTTCATGCTTAAATATTCTTTTCCATTTATACATTTAAATATAATTCCTTAACATATTTGTTATATTTTAACATAAATAAATATCATAATATTTACAATACTAGTTTAATTATTTACTACCTTTGGTTTGTTTTGGTTCCTCTTATCAAGCCAATCATATAATTTGTTCCAGATTTCGTAATATTCCGAATCCTCCTTCTCGTTCAATTCCATTGTCATCTTATCTAATTCCACACAGTCGAGGATTTTTTTTATAATTATATTTTCAGTAGGTATATCTTTTTGTTTCCAATATTGTGCTCAACAAATTCTTGATGCCGTGAGTACATGTAATATAATATAATAATATTTTCTGTCAATTTTTGGGTCTAGAATTCTCAGTAGAAATGTTTCCGGTTTCATGATTATTTTTTGTTTTGTAATTTCCTCTAACCATTTATGGATTTTGAGCCAAAAAATTTTTATTATGGGACAAGTCCACCACATGTGATAGTAAGATCTGATTTTGTATTTGCATTTCCAGCATTTAGGAGATAAGTTCGGGTACATTTTAGCCAATCTCGCTGGGGGTAAATGCCATCTATAGTACATCTTATATAAATTTTCTTTATATGTAATTGCTTTTGTATGTTTGTAGTTTTTGTTCCAAAGTTTTTCCCATTGTTCTAAATTTATGTTATACCCAAAATTTTTGGCCCAGCTAACCATATTACCCTTCACTATTTCTTCCTCCATTTTATACTTTAGTAAGAATTTATAAAGTTTTGTTATTGTTTTTCTTTCCTGTCCTAATAGAATTTTATCTAATTCTGATTGTTCTTTTTGAATGTCAAATTGTTTTTTTATCTTTAATTAATCTTGATGCAATTTGAAAATATTTCCACCAATCAGTTTTAATTCCTTGTTCTTCCAATTTTTGAATTGTTTTTAAGTCCCCACTTTCATCTAAGATTTCGGAATATCGGACCATCTTATGTAAGTCTATTGTATTTGGGTGTATTATTGCTTCCATAATT
>QLTV01003718.1:254889-269185 GCA_003457575.1 Thermophis baileyi | reverse complement strand
GATATCTAATGCTCTTGTCACTTTCAGTCTTATTTTAAGAGCTTGCTAGACTCATACTGTACTTTCCTTTGCCAAAGCCATAATGTCTTGCTAGGTTTCCCTTTCCCATGGGAGATCACACTTAATGGGTTAGTTCCTATTTCTTCATGGCTTCCTTGTCCTTCATGCTGTCATGTGGAAGATGAGGTAATTAGGAAAACAGATTATCCTGGCATATAAGCATAGGGTCTATTCCAGTTCAATGGATGGAACACAAGACCTTTCCAACAGCTTGACTTGGATTTTTACAAATTTATTTATACATAAAAAACATAGAGTCCATTTACATTGCTCACCAGAAATTACACTTTAATACATGAAAAACCAGCAAGAGCTATATTGAAGAAAAGACAGTGTGATGGGAAGAACAGTACTGTGTATAGCCCAAATGGTGACTTCTCCCACATACAGCGGGACAAGGCAAGCGACATGCTGGCAATACATACCGTCACGAATCAAACACAATATTTGTGCAAAGATAGCAGTCATTATTACATTAAATGGGGAGGGGGCCATATGGCTCTTGAGATGGCCCCCCTAATGCTTCAGAGGACTGGAACAAAGTCATGGAAAGCTGAGTGGCTTCCTTGAGAGCCACTATGGTGACTTATTTGCCTTTAGTAGCATGTAACCTCCCATGTAAGGAAGCAAAACAAGGGGCAGATGGAGAGGTCATTGGACACCCGTGAAGTCCATGATCTATGGAAGGTCCATGGCCAATTTTGGAGCGTTTTGGCCATCCTATTTGTCTGCCACTGGGCATCATTGCCCACTTGCTACATTCAAGCAAATTATCTCTGCATATTTTGTTGCTTCTATCCAGATCAGCGGTCCCCAACCTTTGCAGCTTGGTGGCCTGGCTGGGGGTGAGGGGAGAGGGGAACTGGGCTGTGCGAAGAGTGGGCCAGCGCAAGTGTAGCTTGACTTGCATGAGCAGTGGCCCAGCGCGCGCAGCTCGACTTGCGCAAGTTGAGTTGCATGCGCCAGGCCATCGCTAGCGTGGCCCAGTTCTTAATAGGCCACAGACCAGTAGTGGGCTGCAGCCCAGGGGTTGGGGACCTTTGATCTAGATCAGTGGCCCCCAACCTTTTGAGCACCAGGGACCAGTTCTGTGGAGAGAGGTTTTTCCGCAGACTGGAGGGGGCATGGTTTTGTGTGCTGCCTCCATCCTGTGGATGGGGCTTCGTTTTGCACAGCCCAGTTTTTGGCATGCCGTGGACCAGTGCTGGTTCACAGACCAGGGGTTGGGTACCCCTGGTCTAGATTATATAGGTCAGATCCAGACTGAGAAACAAGCAACTAGGGACAGTAAAATTGAGGAAGATGAAGGGGAGGTAGGTACATTCAGATTAGAACCCACCAGCAAACATCAGATTTAATTCCTGACATCTTCCATGTTGAAAAAAGAGCAGTCTGGCTAAATTAGATGAACTACACCACAGCAAGCCACAATATGGCTTGTCCATTTTTTGCATGAATCCAGCCGCTGTGATTTGTATTGCAGGAGCCCAACTAATGTGGTTACTCAACAAATCCTAGTCTTAGTGTGTTATATGACCCAGCTCTTGCAACTGTCAACAAAGCATGTTTAAAATAACTTACAGTTTAGCAAAATTGTGTAAGCTTGGCCAATGAATTGTTTAGATGGATAAATATAAGAAATCCAGCAAGGGAGCTTATTTTGTGGCTGAGAAAGACAATGGATGGATGAGTGGATAGATGGATAAGATTAGAGAGAGAAAGAAAGAAAGAAAAACTGTGTTTCATAGAACTGCTAGAATGGAACATGGATTCCAAAGTCATTGCTGGAATAATCTGATTTGTACAGATACCATTCCTTAGCCTCAACTTTAAAGCAAAATAAAAGAAAAAAAACCACAATATCACCAAAGAGACAGCATGCTCTGGAAGTTATTCCAATGCCAGGAATCAATAATTCAGCTTCAGGTGAATATATATGGTCCCAAAGCTATACATAATACACTATCATTTGTGAAGCAGGAAAAGTTGTTCAAGGAACAAGTTGATACTGCATCAATTTAGGGGAGTGATGAGATGAGATCACTGGTTTGCTAACCAGATTCTGGAATCATTATATGACATCCAAAGGAAGAGGCTCAATTGATTGACTCCATGATGCAGAATGTGTTAGGTGAAGTTTGTCTGAGTAATAATTATTAATTATGCATCCAGAGGAAGAAGCCAATTGATAGGTAGAGATTTACCTCCTTTTTTTGCATCTTTGTCCACTGCCATGTTGGTAGCAAATTTGTGGACCTGTTTTACTATCTGCCATGCTAATGCAAATGGGGAAACTATCAAAATTCCAGTCTGGGACTTGGGACAAGAATGATGGAAAGAAACTAGAGGATGGGATTTGTAGAGTATTGGAGGATAAGGAAAGGGTTCAGTTCTGTTTGTAGTGGCCTCAGCAGGTGGTAGCTACAGAATTAGGGGTTCATGTAGAAATCTCAACGGTATGGAGTAGTTGAAAGGCAATTCCACTCTACTTGGCCAATCACTTCCATATCATGTCAAGAAAAGATCATGGATGTGTCCATGTATGTCTTCAGGGATTGAGTTTACATATTATCCTGCATATTGTATTAGCACCATGAAGCAAACAGAGATCTAGAATCTCTACCAGACATTAATTTTCAAAATTCTCATTCACTTGTCATCTTTTGGTGTCTATTAGCACCCTTTTTTCAACTTTTAAGGTTGAGGTTTACTAAGATACCTTTTTCAAAATCCGGGTTGCATTGTATCTCAAGGTTTTGCACAGTTCATAATATCATAAACAGATTTGACAAATTCAATTTGCTAAGCCATCACCACATACATGTAACCAAGTTTAAAATTAACCAAGTGTACTGTGCTGTACAAATATAGCAATTACATCTTTATCTGAACCAGTTAAAATCTTCTGGTTGGTTTATGATTTAGTGTATGGTACAAACCTTGTAAACTGATTAATTCAGTAAATATGTTTACTGTGCTGTGTGAACTAGCCACTATATTTAAGGATATTAGTAGAATGCCTCAAACTCAAGGTAAGTTCACACATCTGTTTTGTAGCAGTCTACAGAATGTAAGAGGTGAACAGACAACTGCTTTGACCCAATGAACCAGATTTTGTTCTAGAGAAAGTGGTCACTGATGCAGAAAACCTCTTGATAGACAAATATACACACAGTTGAGTGGTCTGGTGAGGACCAGGTGACCTAATTTCATGCCAGTGATGGGAAACAATAATGTGATTTCTCACAATTTGGATGGCTCTACTTTATTTTGGGCCAGCACATCATCCAGACAATTGAATGTCTACCTATATCTAGGGCTTATCAGTTATATTTCCCCTAACATGTTTGTCTATGGTTATTCATGGTTTATTGTCTTAGAACTCAAGTACTCCTCCATATCATGCAGTAAGACCAGCTGAAGAAGTTTTGCTCATAACATTGGTTTGCACCAGGACAATCAGCGGTGGGCCCCTTCTCATAAATGGCAGTCCTGAAGATGTATGGCTGATCCCATCTTCTCCAATGAGAATTGAAGACATGCCAAAGGAATTATAGATCTCAATTGCTCAATTATAGGTCTCAGTCTGTTCAAACAGTTTTGAAAATATGAATCTTGCTTCAAGTTTTGCTTTGTTTACTGTCTTTTAGATGTATTGATAGCAGTGTTAGATTGAAACTGTTTTAAGGGCGTGGGGTAGAAATTGTACATTGCTCTAGAATGCTTCACAAGGAAGAACAATCCAAAAATAAGTCACTATCCCAATTTACTGAGTATACACAATCCACTATAGTGTTGAAGAATAATGAGTCTAGCTCTATATACCAGGCTAGGCTAAAATGTGACAGGCAAATTTATACTATTTATTGGGTCATACAAACTGACATATTAAGGTCTGTCTTGTTTAGAGATAAGTAATTCTGCACAAGAAGGAAAATCCACTGTAGAAATGAATTTTATGTAGCTGCAGTCCATACAGCTCCCCCCCTTTTTTTTGCAAAACCCACTAAATAACCCACTCCCTTCCTTAATAAAGATGTATACCCTGTTTTACAACTTAACAAAGATTAAGAGACAATATGTTCCCCAAATAGGGGATTCTAATGAATCTTGATACCAGGTTAGCAGAGATTTCTTGGGGTTTGACTTGGGGTCTGGAGAACAAAGACTTGAGTTTGTTGACAGAATTTGAAGACAGAGACAAGAGAGTAAACTTTATTGGCTTCATGAAGATTTTCTAAAATTTGGATCTGTGCTAAGGGCTTTAATATATGTTTACTGACAAAATCAGACCGGAGGGCAGGACACCAACTAACACTTCTTACAATTAAAAGTGATATCCAATTTTTCTTCACTATCCCCAAACAGTTCACCACAGAAGGGGGGGGAAACAGATTATTTTTGGAAACAACTCCTCCTCCTTTTAATTGTGCCTGCCAACAGCTGGGTTCCTGCCCCAATGCAAAATGAGTGGAAGAGCAAACAGAATGGAGGAGAAGAACTTTTATCAGCTCAGCAGGAAAATGACTACTACCATCCAGACTCCCTCCCATTCAGAGATAATTAACTCCCTGGGCACCACTGGGTGTTTCACCAGGGACACGGCTGGTGTTTAAAACTGCAATTAACAATGCAAATTTTGCTAATCAGAAGCATATGTGCACAAACCCAATTAGCTGATTGGCAGGCAGAGGGTGACAAATGATGTTAGACTTAATATTCAGTGACACAAGAGTGTTTTGTAGTTTGTAGCTACATAGAGAAACAGGATTGTTAGCCACTTGGGCAAGTCCCAGGGATGCTGGTTGCATGCAGGACAAAATGTTTGCAAAAACAAATGCAAGATGCAATACATGTATTTTCTCTGAATGGAAGAAAGTCATACATTCTGACATTTTGGAAATTCTTCAACATTTTGGAACTTTGAGCTTCTCAAAGTTCAAAAAGTGCTGAGAACAAAGTGAAAAATGCTTTTGGCCTTGTTCACCCAGTACAATGTTAGTTAAGGCAAGATTTAGAGAATGTGAGAATCTCCTGAATATGGATAGGATTGGGGTGCTGCTGTTTGCGTCATATAAAGTTCTCCTATTTCACAGGAACAGTAGAAAAGAATTGGGTAGTCAACCAATGTTTTGAAATCACTACAAAAAAGAATGCTTATTGGGTTTCCTCACTATACAGACACAGGAAGATAGATCCACCAAGCTAAACCAGTGCCCCACAAAATTCTGTATTTCTCTCAAGGACTACATTTCAAAGAGATGTTTGTAAGTCCTACCGTTAAGATATCAAGGATTGAATTTGAAGCTTCAGACCTTCTGCATGAAAAGCATCTGTTCTGCCAATGGATTATAACCTTTGAAATGTGGCTTTGAAGTACATATTTTTTTCAGAATCAAAGAACTCAACCATGCATCTTTTCAGGTGGCAGTAAAAAAGCTATTGCTATTTAAGTTCTAAACTCTGTTAATTTCTCTTTGTTTGAAGCCAGATTTTTCTTTTCCCTTTTTGCATTTCTATTTTTGATATGGCATTCTATTGTATATGTTTCATGGCAGGTTTCTCTAAAGGTCACAAGGAATGTTGTAGAACAGCATGACATGGTGGTGAGATTTCTGATGTCACACTAGCATCTAAAACTGTTACAATGGGGGAGCGGGGTTGTATTATTATTATTATTATTATTATTATTATTATTATTATTATTATTATTATTATACTAACAAGGTTCTTTTTTGTGTCAGGTGCCAAAATAATTTGGCTGCCCTTTAGTAGCTACTTTGACACAAGTCCTTTGCTGTTCTGCTTTCTTAAGTTGTCATTGGCAAGGCATAGGATGGTAGCCATATTTTCAATCTCTTTTAGACCAAATACTGTGAAGACCATTATTAACTCTACAAAGAACATTTCTCCTCAGTGGGAAGAAGAAGGTCAAAGCTACCTAAACAGAAATCAGGTGTCAAGAAAACTATTTTTCAAGATTCTCTTCCTGGCTATTTTGTTTTGGGGCTGGAGGTGAGGGAGGGAGTTTAAGTATCCAAAAATACTGAACACGGAGTCAAATAAATACTTGTTTATTATGGTTTACCATGTATGGTAGCAGTTTCAAAATTGATAGGGAACAGGACCTTGTTCCTGGTCCCCTCTTTAAAACTTCTGGAAGTAAGAAAGAAACTTTTCTGTTTAGTAAGGCAGTCTATTCATATATTATTGTTTTACTGTAGTTATAACAATTTTACTGATGTTTCTTCTTTTAATCATTTCTCTTCAGTTCTCTTAATTCCTCAATATAGTAGGAATTGATAGTTTCCCCGAAAATACGACCTACCCTGAAAACAAGCCCTAGGCCAATTTTCACACCTGTGCCTAATCTAAGCCCTACTCCAAAAATAAGCCCTAGTTAAGCCCCGCCCACCTTCTGGTTGTACGTGGTGGGGCGAGGTGCAGGCGTAAAAATCAAGCTACGGCGGGGGTGGGGGGATGGAGCTGCCCTACACGCCCCGCACCTGCTTACCTTAGGACCGCCACAGCCAGGCCTCCCATGCCCCGACACCTGTCACACCATTGCCCGACTTTTTCTGGAGCCACTTGCGGCTGCTCTCAGCTGGATGCCACATGGCACATCGCACCAGTGCCGCTGCTCATGGCAGAACGCCGCAAGGCAACGGCACAATGCACCCTGCAGCCTCCTGCCGCGAGCGGTGGCACCGGCATGAGCCACACAGCGTTTGGCTGCAAGTGGCCGCAGAAGTCAGGCAGCAGCGCGAAAGGGGTCAGGATATGGGAGGTGTGGCTGCAGTGGTCCTAAGGTAAGCGGGTAAGACATCCCCCAAAAATAAGACTTGGTGCTTATTTTGGGGCCGAAAAGAAAATAAGACCGGGTCTTATTTTCGGGGAAACACGGTATTTGAAAATTGTTTACTAATGGTTTTACTGTTGTTGTTGGCTGCTTTGAACTGGTGTTGATTTTTTGCAAGATGTATGTTTTAAGTAAATAAAGTTACAGTATATGCCTGTCAATACAGTATATTCCTTGGTTCCCTCCAAGCTCTTTGCATGACCTCATTTACTTTTTAAAAAAGTTTTTAATTTTTAAAACATGGAATGGAAGCTAGCATGTTTCTAAAGAAAGCATCACTTTGAGGCAAACCTATATTTCCAGTTATATCTATAGACACAATCGGCTCAGAAGATCCAATATGTTTTTTCTCCAGGTCAAAATAGGAAATGTGGAAAAATAAATGCCAGATATTTGCAAAACAATTATACATACATACAAATATTCACATTTTAAATAAACAACTCTGAACATTCCTGTTCAAAAACACAAGAGCATTTCAAAATCCAATTCCCATCTCCATTATAGACACGTGCATTCACACAATAAATAAAAATATACCTCTCCCAAACTTCAGCTTGTTCAGAAAGGGAGGCAAATGCTAAAAGAAGGGTAAAGGATGAGGAAGATCCAGTGGCTGACTGACAAATTATGGCTTCTGGGACTCTAGAATATTAGCCCATCATTTCTGAAGGAGGCAGGTCCTTCGCAGACAAATGATGGAAGAATGCTACTATCGTTCCATCTGATGCTTAAATATTCCAGTAGAATACATCATGTTCTGCAAAGATGGAACGACTGGTTACCCTTGAGGACTATGATGACCAACTCTTGCTGGATGTGCAAGTCACTAAAAGTTTAATGGGTGTGCTTTTCCCCAGAGTCCTCTCACGGGGGAATTAAGAGAGTCTTAGAATACAAGCAGGTTTTATCTCATATTATTAATGGCTCAGAGGTTCTTGTATCTTTTCTACCAAAGCTGCTCCTATGTTGGATCATGTCGTGACAGAAAAAGTCAGTTGGGAATTCTTCTTTTCCCTTTTCTCAATGGGTTGCCCTACAACAGCAGTCAGGTACACCTGGATAAAGAAGTTGGGGGTGGAAATGCATGGACAATGGCTGGTGACTTTTGGCCAGACAAGGACCTCCATTAAAAGCGCTCTGTGAAGTTACACATAACCCCAAGTGAGATCTTTCTGCAGTGGGCAGGAAAACACAGCACCCTTCAGATTCAGATTTCAGTGGCAATAATGTCCTCATAAGGGACATCAGTTCCATGGAGATCAAGATCTAAGGGGTCTTTACCATCCTCCCCAGCAGCCAGCTGCTGAAGCATCTTCTCCAGGTTTTGGTTTCTTTTGTACATGTGAAGGTAGCTTTGCTGCAGCTGCTTCTGGTACTGGATCACTTTCTCTTTCTCCTCCTTCCAGGTTTGTCGTTCCTGCTGAAAGCTGACTGTGATCTGCTTGTTGCTGTCCTGTTCCTCCTGCAGTTCTTTTTTTAGCTTCTCTATTTCCCTCCACAGGAGTTGGGCATCCTCCACCATGCTTTCCTCCAGGCCCATGGAAACCACACCACATTTCATCTCCTCCCTGAGGATGGTCAGTTCAGTTCTCAACTCTGCAATCTCCTGTTCCAGCAAGTTCACTTTCTCCCTTAGTAGCTCTGACTCATTCTTCTTGCGTTGGAGTTCATTGTCACATACCTCTAGTTCCATGGCTTTGGCATGCAACGAATCCTCCAAATCCTGAATTTTAATTTCCAACAGTTCCATCTTGGCCCGGAGGTCCTTCAGCTGAGCCTTCAGATTGAGGACCTCATTGGCCTTGCTGTTCAGCTCTGTCTGGGATTCTTTCAGTTGCTGTTTCAGGAGAGATATCTCACCAGACTTCTGACAAACCTGTAAGAAAACATAAGACTAGAATCAGGATCACATCCAGATATCCACCTGCCAGAGATCTAGATTGTATTGCAATTCAGTCTGCTGCACACAGGAAAATGGGTGGTGCTAAGTATGGAGTATCTTTATTTCAGGTCAAAGATTGCATCTCTTCATGGATCAACTATGAAGATGAAGCTAGTGGAAGGCATGGCCCTAATGAAAGATAAAAGGCCCCTTTCTCTCTTTGCAGGCAGCTGGGGGAACAATCTCATTGCATGAGAAGGTCTCTAAAATCAGAGAGACAAACAGATTGCTCATGCTAGACAAAATCATTCAAAGGTAACTTTCAATTTGTTACACTTTTATCTAAAATACCACTGCAGGGAACATATGGCAATTCAAAGGCTGTGACATCTCTGCTTCGGGAATTCCATCTAGCATCACCATCATACGTCCTGGTTTTCTAATAAAACATTTTTAGACCAGTATTAATTTTGACTAAGGGAGCATGATGGTTCAGAGTTTAAAGACGCTGAGCTTGTCAGCTGGAAAGCTGACAGCCTGGGTTCGAGACCTGAGCACCGCACGACCGGGTGAGCTCCCATCCTTGACCCAACTCCTGCCCACCTAGCAGTTCGAAAGCATGCAAATATGAGTATCAAAGTAGGTACCACTTTGGTGGGAAGGTAACAGTGTTCCGTATATTATATACACCTTGGCATATAGTAATGTTGGCCACATGACCACAGAAATGTCTTTGGACAATGCTGGCTCCCTCAGCTAAGAAATGAAGATGAGTACTGCCCCCAGAGTTGGACATGACCAGACAGGGGAAACTTTTACCTTTATCTTTAATTTTGACTAAACAATACAGAAGACTGGAACAAGTTTCCCCTTTACTAAGGTGCAGTAGAGTCTTACCTCCCACTGTGTTTCTTCTAGTGCAGGAGCAAAGGTGGTCTTCTCTTTCTCGTAGGTCCTCAGCTTGTTCTCCAGAAGGTCCTGCTCCTTCATCAAGTTGGACAGCTCCTCCCGCAGCTGCTTCTTCTCCTGCTGCAGCTGGAACACCTGCAGTTGCAAGAGTTGTTGCGCTCGCTGGTTCTTCTGCGATGTCTGCTTCAGTTTGCTGTTGCATTTCTGCTTCAACCCTTCCATCTCCTCCCGGCAACGCCTTTGCTTCTCTTCATAGCTTTGGCAGGTGAGGATCTCTTTTTCTTCAAAGCTGCACTGGAGCTCCTGAAGCTCACCCTCCCGCTCCATCAGCTTCTGCTCCAGCTCCTGAATGGCGGACTCCTCTGTGGAGATGGGTGAACGAACACAAACACTGTTCTCAGTCATATGGGGATGAGTGGAAGACTTGCCTGGGTTGAGGATCTTGGTGCCCCCATCGGAGAAAGACAGAGCTTTCAAGCTCATCATGTTACTCTCCTGAAGGATGGCACACTGAGTGATGTTGTGAGCAGAGCCTCCAAATCGGCTGATGGGGCCAACAGGAGTAATCAGGGGGTCCAGCTGGTAGCTGCTGGCTGTACTGTGTGTGGGCAGGCTGGACATAGAGTTTCTCCCCGAGTCTGAAAGTCCTCCAGAACAAAGAGCAGGCTTACTCTCCAGATCTTTGTCTTTGTCTTGGGTTGGGAACTGCTGAGCAGCATTGCTGTGATCAGGAGAAGAATGGAGAACCGTGTTTGAGTGAGGGAGAACTGGTTTGAAAGCAGTGGCCCTTGCCACACTCTTCTCTGTAGCCTGGGCAGAAGGAGAGAATAGTTAATGCAGTTTCCTCTATATATAGAGGTAGTCCTCCACTTATGACCAGTTGCTTAGCAATGATTTGAAGTTACAATGGCCTTTCCTAAGAGTACTTGCAACCCAATTTTGAAACTACAATGGTCAGCCCTGCCCACTCCAGTCACGTGACTGCATGGGTGTTGGGCAACTGCACTGCATTTATGGCCATTTGTAGAGTTCCACAGTCATGTGACCAGGTTTGCTGAAGGGGTACTTCTGATTTTTGGAAAATTTGGCCTATAGCAAACCACTGGTTCACTTAACAAACATGGTGTTTGCTCACCAATTATGCAAAAAAGTTCACAAAATCAGGTTGATCACATGGGTGATCTGATTTACGGCCATCACAAGTTATGACCATGATGGACAGGCACTATTATGGTTGTAACTTGAGGACCACCTGTACTATCATGGGAGTTTCCATTGGCTTCCTACAACGTGTTAAAACAGGTTGTGCTTGATTTTGATTGGATGAGAATGGGGAAGCACTGCTGTTTTCATGTTCATTTTTAATTTTCTCACCCTTACATTTTTGGAAGTCCCCCCCCCAGCCCTTTATATCTAAAATCCTGTTTGTAGGCTACTCAAACGAAGCAGTTGTGTTTACACAACATGCTGTGCCAAGTAGCTTTAAAAGTTTTTTTTAACTGCCTAGAACAGTGATGGCTAACCTTTTTTTCCTCGGGTGCCAAAAGCGCGCATGCGTGCGCAATAGTGCACGTGCACCTGCCCACACCCATAATGCAATGCCCCCCATGCGCCCCGCCCATGAATGTGTGCATGACCTCCCACGCTGCCCCGCACCTGTGCATGCGCACGCAACCCCCCGTGCTCCCCTGCCCCCCGCGCATGCGCGTATGACCCTTCCGTGCCCCGTTTTAGGCCTAGCAGGCCTCCCTGAAGCCTCCGAAGGCCGGAAACAGCCCATTTCTGGACTTCCGGGAGGCCCGTTTTTCGCCCTCCCAGAGCCTCCGCGCAAGCCCTGTACTTACCTGGCATCCAAAACAGGCCGCGTGGAGACTCCTGGGAGGGGAGGGGTGGTGTGGGCGGGGCCAGCCAAAAATCAGCTAGCCGGTGCATGCGCATGCACGCTGGAGCTGACCTAGGGCAAGGCTTGCGTGCCTGCAGAGATGGTTCCATGTGCCACGCTGTGGATAGGTTCGCCATCATGGGCCTAGAATATTATGTGTGAATCTAGCCCATCTATTTAAATTAAAGATTCATGGTATTATACAAATCGAGAAAACCAGTTAATTCAATAGTCAGCTTGTGTTGTTTGAATGACAGACTGACCCACGGGATAAATATGAGGATATCCCACATTACTTCATCATTTGATTCAAAAGACCAAAAGAGGTCCTTCTATACAGAGGCTGCCCTTAATATAGTTTGGAGAGTAAAGACTGCAAAATTTTTCTTGATTTTTTAATGTTGATATGGCCACTTTAGGTCATACAGTTTCCATATGGGTCTTCAAAATACTTGGAAATTGGTTTCCAGTTTTCAATCAACCTGATTAACGAGGGCTCTGAAGTCTACAGAAGGGATGGGAGACCCAGGAATCTTACATAAGTCTGGGGCTACCAATTTCCTACCCCTTAATTATAATGACCAAGTTTAACTCAACTCACTAGTTCCAGCTGGTTGGAGCCTGGCTTCAGTTTGGGGGGTGTTGGAGTACCGTAATCACCGCTGCTTGTCCCAGCCTGACCTTCCAGCTCACCACCCGAGAGTGGTGCATAGTCTGTTCGGTGTGCCTTTTGGTTCACTTTGATGTAAAAGAAGTCCTCGTTCTTATTGCCTTTGGAGCTGGACTTGTTGTGGCCAGCTTCTTGGGAGAAGCTGAATTTCAGCAGACCATCGGAGTACCTGTTCAGCTTCTTGAGCTGGGATGACTTACGCAGCTTGTACTGAGAGGCCCGACAATGCTTACTGTGGAAGCTGTGTCCAGAGATAAGGCTACTGACGCTTCCCATGATTATAACCTTGAATAGAGAAGCAGAGAGACTGTCCGAGGGATATTGTCCAAGGACTGGTTTTTACGAGGCTGTCCTGACTGCTGAGAGGCAAGGGTGGTGTGGTCATAGCCAAAGCCTTGCTGTGCCGAAAAGCAGCAATCCTGAGAGGATGAGAAAAGAACATGAGACTAAATGAGAGAAAGACAGCTAATAATTCTGCTCCAAAACAAGACACTGTGGACTTGCATGAGGTTAGGATAGAAATTGCAATGCCTTCAAGCAAGAGTAAAAGGATTGCAAATTCGTAAATTCAGCCAGGCTAAATGATGAAAAATAATAAGAAAGTGGTGGAACCCACATAGAATCCTATTCAATTGTGGTTTACAGCAGTGATGGGGAGCTACTGGAGCATATGAAGTTTTAAGTCAGTAACATCTGGAAGTCCCAAAGGTTATTTTTCAAAAGGCAACTGGACTTTGTTTTTCCTTGAAGACGTTGCGCTTCTCATCCAAGAAGCTTCTTCAGTTCTGACACTTCAGAACTGACTTCACTTCAGTCAGAACTGAAGAAGCTTTTTGGATGAGAAGCGAAATGTTTTTAAGGAAAAGTCTAGTGGCTTTTTGAAAAAGCACCTTTGGGACAACCATGACCTGGATGCAGGGGTGAAATTCAAAATTTTTCCCTACCGGTTCTATGGGCGTGGCTTGGTGGGTGTGGCAGGGGAAGGATATTGCAAAATCTCTATTCCCACCCCACTCCAGGGGAAGGATACTGCAAAATCCCCATTCCCTCCCCACTCCTGGGGGAAGGATATTGCAAAATCTCCATTCCCACCCCACTCTGGGGCCAGCCAGAGGTGGTATTTGCCGGTTCTCTGAACTACTCAAAATTTCCGCTACCAGTTCTTCAGAACCTGTCAGAACCTGCTGAATTTCAACCCTGCCTGGATGACAGAAAATATCTAGACCGAGTGTCGACAACCCGCGGCTCCAGAGTGATGCACGTGTGATGCAACTCTTTCGTCCCCCTGCTGTGGCTCCCTGTTGGCTGAACCCACCAGTGGCTGGCCCCACCCCTCACCCTCCCCTCCCAGTCACTCCTCGCCTGCCCTGAGAAGGTAAGGGCGATGGCGGGGATGGAGACTCGTTCCATATTCCAGAGTGGGAGTGAAGCGCCCCTGTACTTGCCTCTTCTTCCGGCCCTTGTTGGTGTTGCACGCGCCTTGGTTGCTCGGGGAGATGCACGACTTGCTCTCCACCCTGAGACACTGGCCTGGCCTGGCTGCAGCCGACGCCACTGGTCTCGCCACCTCCATAGCCTGCCCGCTGCTCTTGCAGCACAGTTAAATTTAGCGCGCTTCACAATGGGGGAGATGGCGTCCCCTCCTCTTTCTGGAGCCCATTACGACGTGGAGCATCGGCCGCAGCCAGGCCAATGTCTCGGGGAAGAGAGCTTCTCAGGGCAGGCGAAGAGTGACTGGGAGGGGAGGTCAAGGGGCGCGGCCAGCCAGTGGTGGATTCAGCTGAGAGGGAGCCACAGCAGGGGGACAAAAGAGCTTCATTTATCTGGGAACCTGAAATGACTCTTGATTTAAATCATATGGTAAAAAGCAACCAAAGAAGAAGAAAGAACAACATCAGCAAAAAAAAAACCCAAAAAAACCCAACCCCAACCCTCACCTGTTTTTGGAAATGGTTCAAGAGGGAACACACACACGAGAGAGAGAGAGAGAGAGAGAGAGAGAGAGAGAGAGGGGGGGGGGGGGGGGGGGGG
>QLTV01003718.1:241244-254668 GCA_003457575.1 Thermophis baileyi | reverse complement strand
TGGATCGGAGGAGCGTAGTGGAGGGGAGGAGAGTGGGGGGGACGAGAGGGGGAGAGGGAGGGAGAGAAAGAGAGAGAGAGGGAGGGGGGGGGGGAGGGAGGGAGAGAGAGAGATGAGAAAGAGAGAGAGATGAGAGAAAGGGAGAAAGAGAGAGATGAGAGAGACAGAGAGGGAGAAAGAGAGAGAGATGAGAAAGAAAGAGAAAGAGAGAGACAGAGGGAGAAAGAGAGAGAGAGAGAGATAGAGGGGGGAGGGAGGGAGAGACAGAGATACCTGTTTCCTCACAGAAAACACTAGATTGACTAGATTGGGGGGGGGCAACCCAAGCATCATGTAGACACAATAGCCATATTTTGCAATTAACATGTGATTTTTAAAAAAAAGCAAACATCAGCTACTGGGAGGGGCTGATAACAATCAGGTAATTGACAGAAGGAGATGGGGTGTTGAACCCTTTTCCTCCAGCAGAAACAATTTTCCCCAGCTGAATTTTTTCTTTCAATAGATTTTGTAAGCTGGGCTCAACCAAGTTAATAATCCATTTGCTTTCCCTGTATTTTCCTGCACTTTTTTGACCTATCTCAACAGAGCTACTGAAGTGGGACCTAATTACAAATAATGTCTGGTGGAGCAATCTTGAACGCAAGTGGTATGAAAAGCACACAGTATATTATTATCATCCTCATAGTTCAGAAAATGCTTGGAGAGCAGATAATATTTCCTTGGGGTGAAAAAGATAGGGTTCCTTGCAATTCCAACGTGTCTTGGCCTGGAAGTAGAGGAATGTATTTTTCCTGATGCATACTTAGAAATCTGGAACTGATGCTACCATTACAGGGCGATGGATCATTGATGTGACAATAAAACCACCTATTTAGGTTCCTTGGTTTTTGCTGGCCATGGAGGTGAAAATTGAGAGGCTGTGGTCCTATCCTCCTAGTGGATTCTTGACCTGCTTTCTCCACAGAAACAACATTCAAGTTCCAAGGAGATAAGCACAGGTAGAAAATATGAGCCTCCCCCTCCTCCTCCTCCCCTTCCTCCTCCTCCATGCCTTCATCCACCCCGAGTTTGAAAACAAACATTTTCCAGCCAAGCAGCTGCAGAGATCTGTGTGGGAGAGAACAAAGATTGCATGGAGACTTGAAGGAAAAGGGTGTCTCAACTGATGGCAGAAATAACATTATGTAGAGGAAATGGTAGGGCACAGATTCTGCTCGCCCACTTGTGAAGACAGGTTTTCAGCTTCCAACCCAACCCAAACCTCTGTTCTGCTTTTCACTGCTGCCTATTAGCAGATTCTAATAGATAGTTCCCTTTAAACTTCAAGCAACCAAATGCTCTATGAAGTCTACAAATGCATGCAGGCAACGAATGGTCTGGAAAGCATCCACCAGGACTGCAAGAAGGTCAGGAAAAAAAGACTAGATCTGTTGGGGTTTCAGCTGAACAAATGCATGGAGATAATTTTGAATAGATAGACATATTTTTGAGTTGGATGGAGAAGAAAATAAAGCTGGAATGCTGGACTGGGTAATTCCTCCTTTGGGGATGTTGAAAAAGCAACAAAATTTGGCTTTAGTCAGCCATCCATTTATATACCACATTTTAGTACATCAAACTTTTATAAATGCTTCATTACATCAAAATGCATACATAGCAAATATTTATACAGAGACCAATATGACCAATTAAGGGGCAACTTCGGTTATGCTGAAAACATTTGTTTATTCCTCTTAACACCTGGCTTCTCATAATAATACTGGTTATTGGCTGTCAGGGTTGATAGCCTTCCTTTTATTTGGATTTGTTTTATATTTTGTTTTTTTAATTGCATAAATCCTGTATATGTTAAGATTTTATGCTATACAAAGAAGCCTAGCATAGAAATGAAATATATATATATATATATGTCATATATATGTCATATTTGTGAGCGAATCACTGCAGTTATTAAGCAAATCCGGCTTCCCCATTGATTTTGCTTGTTGGAAGTCAGCTGAGAAGGTCACAAATACCAATCACGTAACCCTGGGATGCTCAACCATCATTAATACATGCCAGTTGCCAAATGTCTTAATTTTGACCACATGACCATGGAATGCTGCGACGGTTGTAAGTCACTTTTTCAATGCCATTGGAACTTTGAATGGTTGCTAAACAAATGATTGTAAGTCGAGGACTACTGTGCAACATGTGCTGCCTTTCAAGAGACCCTTCCTCCCCCCTCCCCCCATATGCAGTTCTATCTTTCCTACCATGGAAATGACCTATGCTGGTCCCAGAAACCATAGCAATAGCAATAGCACTTATACTTATATACCACTTCATGGTGCTTTACAGCTTAGAGAACTTAGAGAAGTGGTTTACAGGGTCAGCTTATACAGGCCCCAACAATCTGGGTCCCCATTTTACTGACCTCGGAAGGATGGAAGGCTGAGTCAACCCTGAGCCAGTGAGAATCAAACTGCTGACAGTCGGCAGAATTAGCCTGCAATATTGCATTCTGACCACTGCGCCACCACGACCATGTTGTCTTTCTACTCAGATATGGTTCTTTTTCTTCTAGTCTGTTTTTTTATAATGGTGGACTTTAAACATTACACAACATGGCTTGGCCCGATTGGTGGGATGAAATTCAAATAGATAGAAACTTGTTCATTAATTGGAGTGAAGAACAAGTGGCTGGTTGCTTTGTGCCATCTGCTTGAGGAGGGACTCTCCAGGCAGTGGAATATTGACCTTCAAGAGTGGTCCAGAATCTGGAAAAGGGTAAAGGAAGTGGGACGCAGCCGAGTTATTAAAATGCAAATGGGAAAGGATGGGATGTGGGTATCCATGGGCCAACTTCTGCCCCAGGGTGACAAACAATGCTCAGATTTGCAAGCAGTTTTTCCTTGCCCGGCAGGCAAACACAGGCTGGCTGTTAGCATATGGGAGTCTTGCAACTCGAGAGGCACTAATACCAGGAAAGCACCTGGCAGTGGAGCAAGCCAGTTATTACAAAAGGGCAAGGCCCGGATCCTATTCTCTGGGTTTCAAGATGAGAACTGCCTTTGCCTCCAGCTGGATGAGCCTTAACAAGATATTCAAGAGCTTGTTAACTAAATTAATCAATGTTGGAGGAGAGGGGAACAGGATAATGGGGACATAAGAGGGGCTTATTAGAAGGTCACTAGAAGCCCTGCTGCTCATTTTTGTGCAGCATCACAAATGCCAGAATGCTGATATCTCCCCAACTGGGTACTGGGACCCATTTATAAGGGAGGAGTGGCACATCTAGGATAGAATTTCAGGGCAGATGTCCTGTGTCCCACTCAGCAGAATGACTAAGAGGGATTTTGCTTGCTTGGAGAATCAGCTTGTATCACATTTTGCAGTTAATGAAGTAATAACCATTAGCATCTCAAAGGGAAAAGATGCAAAACCATGAAATGCAAGCTATTAAACTTAGATGACTGAGTGGGAACATTTTGAGAGGGCTCATTTTCCCTCTGGCTCCAGCAAAGGGGTAATGAGTGGGCTTAAAAGGCTTTGTTGGATAAGTGAAAAGACCCATTTCTGTTCCCAACCGATTATCTTTCTTGCCAATACAGGTAGTCCTCGAGTTACAACCACAATTGAGCCCCAAATTTATGTAGCTAAGTGAAACATTTGTTCGGTGAGTTTGCCCCATTTTACAACTTTTCTTGCCTCAGTTGTGAAGTGAATCATTGCATTTGTTAAATTAGTGTTAGTTGTTAAGTGAATCTGGCTTCCCCCATCCCACATGACCCTGGGACACTGCAACTGTCATAAATGTGAATCAGTTGTCAAGCATCTGAATGTAAATCATGTGACCAGGGGGATACTACAACAGTCATAAATGTGAAAAATGTTCAGAAGTCACTTTTTTCAGTGCCATTGTAACTTTGGTCACTAAGCGAACTGTTGTAAATCGAGGACTATCTGTACTCTTGCCTAATTTCAGAAACCTAAGTAGATCTGGTTAGTTTTTGGATGGGAGACCATCCAAAAGGAATCCTCCTAGGATTGCAAGCGATGCAGGGAAATTGAAAAAACAAATCCCAGAAAAAGCAAGTGACAAACTATCTTCATACTGTTAAAAAAATTACAGGGACATGTCCATGAAGTCCCTTTGGTTCAAGCTTTACCCAAAGATGATTTTATTTTTTATTATTCAGGACATCCTCCTTTGAACCTAAAGATTCTGAAACATAGGTGGTTTTAATAAAACCTTTTTTATTATATAAATGGATACATGGCCTGGGCCCAGGTTCTTTGAAGGATCATCTGATCCCATTTATATCTACCCAACTCAACAGAGCAGGGAGATAGGGTACATTAGGAGTCCCCTCTCTTAAAAGAGGTCCATCTGGTGGGACCAAGAGGAAGGGCCTTTTCTGTGATGGCGCTCTCCCTGTGGGACATCATCCCTGCAGAAATAAGATTGTCCCCCACTTTGTTACACTTTCAAAAGACCCTGAAGTTGTGGTTTTGCCAATGCGCCTGGAATCCAAAGTGATATGGAGACCATAAAGTGGTTGGCTTGATTGTTGTCACCAGAGAGGTGTGAATGTATTGGATTTTACATTGGAGTTTTATTTCTGTAAACCGGCTGGAATCACTGTGAATGAGTTGGGCGGCCATATAAATCTTCTTAATCAATAAATAGTACCGTTTTTTTCCAGGCCTTAGTGTGCCCCCCCCCATTATTGTTTGCTTTAATGCAACTTTTACATAATAAATAAGCCTACAATCTCTGTGCAGGCCACGCGGAAAGGAATGAGAGCTTTCAAGGTGTCACCAATTACTTTGCCAACATCTTTGGACCACCTTGGCATCTCTGCAAGATTCATCCTACTTAAGAGAGAACATTTGTATATTTGAACTAAAGGGATGACAAGTAATTTCATCAAAGTGATGATAAGAAATCGAAGCCAAAACATAGACTTCATCTTGGAAATTGCTGTCCCTCTTCTCTCATCTTCTTCTGGTGGGACATTCATGAGAAGAATATACAGCCAAGCTCCCATTGAAAGGGCAGAGGCTTAATTGTTTCTCCACGTGGACAAAGATCTTCATTACACAAGACCGCATTCATTCTAATTCATCATCTCCATTCATTTGGCTGACATCCTCTAGAAGGATGTTGAGTGTGGGGGTCAAAGAACATCAATTGTGGCATTATAAAGCTTGTGCTTCGGTTTGCACGCCTGCACACACAAACACTACAAACTGTGTCATTTGTTAGGGAGAACACTTAAGACAAGATTATATCTTAACAGTTGGAAGTTCATTGGACTTCACATTCTCTCAACTGTGAGCACTGAAGAGAATTTGGACCAGGACACAACAGTGGCAAAGTCCCTCCTACCACTTCCAACTAAGCTCAAAACACTATCAACATAAGCTTTTAAAAAGTAAGTAAATCTCAAGCACCCTGGGAAGAAGATAGGAAACTGCATCTCTTTCACAGGAAAAGGAAAATTCCAAGTAGCAATAGTAATAGCTTACTTAGTCAATACTTAGATTTATATATCACTTCACAGTGCTTCTCAGCCCTATCTAAGCAGTTTACAGAGTCAGCATACTGCCCCCAACAATCTGGGTCCTCATTTGACCGACCTCGGAAGGATGGAAGGCTGAGTCAACCTTGCCGGTGCGTATCAAACTGCTGGCAGTCGGCAGAATTAACCTGCAATACTGCATTCTAACCACTGCAACACCACGGCTCAAGTAATTGAGAGATTTCATCATGACATTAGTTCAAATTACCCCACATGTAACCACAGCCACAGTGAATTTTGCACCTATAGCATTGTGTGGTGATGCCCTGCATCTTTCAGCATCAATTCACAATGTTCTCATCGGGTCCAACAATGCCTCATTTTCCCCATTACCACTAGCCATCATGTTGCTTGCTTAGTTCTGACTCAGCATCTTTGCAAATCCAGCCACAAGGGGCTTTCTGTCCTCTGTTTATGGATTTGTTGTGCAAACCCAGCCATTTGCTGATTATTTGACCAATCTTAGTTATGAAAGTATGGGACAAGCAAATTAAGCTGGGACTTGCACTCACTGGTATCAGTTGAACTGAGAAGGTGCCCACTGTTGGAAACAGAAGTGAAAGAAATCCATGTGGACAGCTGGATGGATGCAGAGCTCTCAAGAGAACTTTACTCCCACTAACTCCAACTGCGAGAGATGCTCCCCTTCTTACCACTGTAGAGTTCAGAGTGCATTAAATCTCAGCTTTGTCACTAATTTATCTCCAAAGCATTATACCCACTTCCATCAGTTGCATTAGCTATGCAGCAGGAAAAAAAGTGTGTCTGGGAGACTAAATTAAATGCTCCAGAGAAAGAAGCTGTTTTCCATCCATTTAATTACAGGGAGCCTTGCCCTGTTCCAGCCAGTGTACCAACTGATGCTACAACTAAATTGGCACTTACTATATGTTCTTCTCCTGTTACAGAAAGTAGAGAAAATACTCTGCAACCTCAGACTGCATAAGTCCCTCCATCCTTTGCCCTCCACACCCTTCTGAATATCAGAATAACAGACTTGGAAAGGACCTTGGGGGTCTTTTCTAGTCTAACCCCCTGCTCAGGCAGGAAGCCCTACACCACTTCAGACAAATGGTTATCCAATCTCTTCTTAAAATCTTCCATTGTTGGAGCATTCACAACTTCTGGAGGCAAGTTCTGGACCATGGCTGCTGAAAGATGTCACCTTAATTCATGGCACTGATATCCTATCACATCAACTGGACTCTTGAAATACACAAAAGCTGCAGTAAGAATTCTAGAATGGTTGCATTTCAAAATAACAAAGAAAATCTCAACCTTTCTTCCAGATGCGGTGTGCCCTACTCTCTGGGGCCCTTATTGGGCCCTTAAAATGTTTCTCCTTCATATCTTATGGGCTAGCCTGGGGTGTAGAGATCTTGAACGTCATGTGCTGGGTTGCAGCATCACAATCTCTTGGGGGCCAAATGCAGTTGGTGGGGTGGGAAGAGATTCCTTCTTGGGGAAAGGGACCAGAAGCCACTACTTTGAATCTGAGTTCCTTTTCCAGGAAATGGCTGTCATCTAACGTTGTTCTAAAGGGAGGAATTCTACAGCGAAACCTGCATTTAGGACTTGGAAGTTTCCTGGGCCACCGGTTCACAGGGAGCCAATGGCCCATTCTCCCCCACCCGTCATTACTGCAAATTACCCACTTGAAGTATAAAAGGGGTAGGTGGGTAGGGAGAAAGAGCCTTTTAATTTTAGATTTGAGAAATTAGTAGCTGAGCCAGGTTGCCATGGAAACTAGGTTCTCTTTGCACGCTCTCCCTTTCCACCTCAAAGTAATTTGACAACCACCTTTCTAGAATAGGGAGACAGGCCTTGAGCTATAAAACACATTCAGTTCATGGAATCAGTCCATGGAAGAATCTTCCCACAATCCAATTCAGGTTCGCTGTCACTATTCACATGTTCTACTCTTCCCATTGGAAAAATCACCATATCCCCATGATCTAATGAAGATCACTCTGGCATAGAGATGGGACACCAATCCTTTTTTACATGGGATATGGACAGACTAACTGTGGCTGGATGCTGCTATGTGTGTGGCTTGTTTGATTTGGGCTAAGCATGCTGTGAGAACCTAGTCAATGTGGCTTATTGACTAGCAGAGCTTATTAATTCATAAATTAAGAAATTAATTACATTATTTATAGGCTGCCTAGCTCTATCCTGACTCTGGACTTTTAATGCCTTGCTATCGTGATGCATTAAGAAATGCCTTAAATAGGCATTGTGGGCTTGATAAGTTAAAACTAGTTTCCTTAATTGTACTTGGAAAACAGTTAGCAACTACTTCAAGTCTATTAATACTCTGGCATCTGTTAATATGAGATCAATTACTTCTTCCTATGAAACAATTATTTCAATGGAATCAAGATAACGATGGAAGGATTTCCCCCCCTCAGAATTATTTTAGACTTTCATTATTTTTTCCCTGCTAGCTTGGTCTATTAAGAGACGTGCATCTTCTCTTTTCAATTGCCTACTAAAGTGAACAATTATTGTTAAATTCAGAAGTACACAATGAGAGAGGAACATTCACTGAGAAGGTTAATTCCAGCAGTACCCTGTAAACCATTTACAGTTAAATATGGAATTAGCTTACAATGCCAGTTAACCTCCTGCTAAAGCAGCAACCTTCTGGCTACAGTACCACCTCCATTAATGGCCTATAAATATCATGTATAAGTTCTAAATGGACTCTGCAATTTTCATCCCGAATTAGAAGCAGTGACAGCATTTACTTGCTTATGTAATATGGAAGCAGGCCAAATGCACCCATCATGTATCTGGGTGAAATATAAAATTAATTCTCCTTCAAGATATTATCTGACAGGCAAAGCCTCTGCATCATTTTGTGGTGGATAGGTTGAGCTGGGCATCTATGCAAGAGAAGAGACTGAGAGATAGGGCACCACCAGGGTGGTTTGTTCTGGTTGGTTAGATTGCACCAAAACAGAAACATCTACCGCTGGTATATATTTTGGAAATATAACCCAACCACTCCATATCTGCCAATAGGAAATTAGCATCAAAACGATTAACTGTTCTTGATATGCCTCATTTTAGGGGAATCACACTGCTCATTGGCAAGGAAAACTAGCTGAATCTAGGCTTCTACATTGGGCTGTGGCTAGAGGAATGTTTAAGAGTCTGAACCCCACATGGAATTTTAACTTTAACTCTCAATAATTTTCAGAATCAGTTTGGCATAATGGTTAAGGCACCAGGCTACAAACCTGGAGACTCTGAATTCTAGTTCAGCCTTAAACTATAGGAGAAGAGTAGGCAGAGCTGGGGGAGGTGAAGTTAAACCTGTCATCAGCTTAGAATTGTTGCGTTCCCAAAACTGCTCCAAGTCCAACCCCTCCTGAATTCTGTTGACCCTTATCTGGCACCAATTTAGTGTTGAACTTTAGTTGACTAGATTCATGTATAGGGTTGAATAAAACTTCTATGCTGCAATCTAACAGATAGTCCTGATTCTTTGAACCTGATGTAAGAACAAAGCTAGCTGGGTGATTTTGGACTACTTCCTCCCTCTCAGTCCTAAGGAAGAAGGCAAGGGCAAACCACTTCTGAAAAGTATTGCAAGAAAACTGCAGAGGCTTGTCCATGTAGTTGCCAGGAGTCAAGACTGACTTGAAAACACCACCACCCTTTTAAAATATAGTTATCAATACAATATTAAAGAAAAACAAACATAATTGCCACCACAAAATAACTAAGGAACATAGCAGCAACTTTTTCTTCCCCTGTGCTCTGTTCCAAAGCTGGCGTTCAGCAGCCTCCCATAGCTACCTAGTTTATGGTTGAGCCCTTAGGGCAGTGTTTCTCAACCTTGGCAACTTTAAGATATCTGGACTTCAAAGTTGCCCAGAAACACTGCCTTAGGGTCTAATATCAATTTATTATTTCTTGGTAGATTTAGACATCAGGATTTTTTTTGCTTATAAATGGCTTTTCAATTTTCTCTTACCTGCCTTACTATTTGCTTCTTTCCCTGCAAGAAATGAAGCTTTGCTTGCCAATTCGCCCACTTTTCTGAATATATACTTAATAATGATAAGAATGAGAAATTCTAAAAATTAAAAGCGCTCCTCGTCATAGTAACAGAGATGGAGAGTAGGGCAGATCAGAAACATTGTTCAAAGAACAACTCATTACTAATGGTCTGCCTGACAAGTACTGAAGACTTACAATGAGCAGATCTAGCAAGCACTGAATCTTTAATTTAAAGGCTCATAAATCCTTCAAATAGATCCAGTTACCCAGAATATTTATATTCCACCTTTCTGTTTCCTGGGGGTCAACATAGTTTAGAAAGTAGATTAATCAATGCAATTGTTTTAAGTATTAAACCAAAAAGCAAAGCATGCATTAAAATTATATTTTAACAAAAGAAAAAAATGATAAAAATAAACTTGAATCATGGCTGAAACCAACATATTTTCACAGAAAATGGAATGCCATTCAGAGTGTAGGCAACTGTTCTCATTTAATTTTGGGAGTGACAGATTGAAAAACATTTGCTGAATGGTGGATTGAATCTAGGAGGCAGGGCCCCCTAAAAGGAAGTCTTTGGACTATCTCAGTGTTTCTCAGGCTTGGCAACTTTAAGAGAGGTGGACTTCAACTCCCAGAATTCCTTAGCCAGCACATGCAGCCTGTACCAGCTGCACTACAGTTACATTCTACTGAAAGCAAGAAAATAAAATGGACCCGAAAGCCCAATCTTGGGGGGGATACATAGAAGAACATAGAAAAAGAAATGTACAGACTGAAACTACATCTGGATAAAGGAGAGAGACTATCCAGAGATTTTATGGATGCATCCATGTAATTTCCTTATTAGTACAGTAATAGCAACAGCAATAGCACTTAGACTTATATACCACTTCACAGTGCTTTACAGCCCTCTCTAAGTGGTTTTCAGAGTCAGCATATTGCCTCCAAAAATCTGGGTCCTAATTTTACCGACCTCAGAAGGATGGAAGGCTGAGTCAACCTTGAGCCGCTCAGAATCAAACTCCTGGAGTGAGCAGTGAGTTAGCCTGCAATACTGCATTCTAACCACTGCGCCACCATGGTTCTTTGCCGAATAAGGACTGGTTTGCTATTTTCTTTTCTAAGGTTGATTTTTCCTCAATTTTCCAGTTCAGCATTAAATCCTGGTACCAACTGATGGGTCTTTCATCCAGGGCCTAACCAGGATCCCTCTTAGTTTTGAGGAATTAGCCAACATTAACAAGGTACTGTCACTTGGCTCAACTCCACAAATAAAATAAATATAGGAAATATAGCCTACTACAGAAACCTCCAGGATTGAGGAAAGATTTCGTTGCTTTGCTGTACTTTGACTCTAGTTCAGTCTGCAAGATTAATGGAATAACAGAATACTACCAGAGTTGGAAGGGACCTTGGAGGTCTTCTAGACCAACACCCTGCTCAAGCAGGAGACCCTATATCATTCCAGACAAGTGACTATCCAGTCTCTCCTTGAAAGCCTCCAGTGAAGAAGCACCCGCAACTTCTGAAGGCAAGCTGTTCCACTGGTTAATTGTTCTCACTGCTAGGGAATTTCTCCTTAGTTCTAGGTTGCTTCTCTCCATTGTTTGTTGTCTTGCCTTTTGGTACTTTGGCGAATAGGCCAACCCTCTTCTTTGTGGCAGCCCCTCAAATATTGGAACACTGCTACTATGTCTCCTCTAGTGCTCCTTTTCACTAGACTAGACAAACCCAATTACTGCAACCATTCTTTGTATGTTTTAGTCTTCAGGCCCTTAATTAGTTGCTCTCTCTTATTCTCTCTTCTCTTCCTTGCTACCCACCTAACTCCCCTCTAACCAGTAGCTTTTCAACAGCCCATTTCCAACCAAGAACACTAGCATTCATCAGCCTCCCACGATGCTCCAGTCCTGCCTGCCAGAATGGAGTGACTAAGGTAGTGGGTGGAAGTGCGGTGAGTTACAAGCCAAATTTAGCAGCTTGTAGTGCCAAACTGGTGTGTATCTTGTCAGGACTGGGCTGCCTCATGCAGAGAGTGGAGTGGTTTCCACAGCGAGCAAGCTGCTAGGATAAAGGGTACAGTATAGCACAGTTAGGATGTGCAAGACAGAGAGGGACAAAGCGTGCCATCTTGGCGCAGATAGAGTCATGAGGCAGCTTGCAACTAACCAACTTATATGTGCTTTGAGCCTTGGATTTGAGCTCTGGGGAAAAGTTGGCTCCGTTTTGTACACTGGATGGGGAGACTGGTCATGTGCTGCAGTCATGTTATCATGCCAGTTAATTTTTCCTCCTGAGAAACAATCCTTCTGCCCACCTCTCTCCACCCCGTGATCAATTCCATCTGTATGTTTCTATAAGAGTAACAGCAGCAGCAGGAGCCAGATAAAGATTTGGCTGCCTAAAAGCCCATCTGTAGATGAATGAGAAGTAGGTTGAAAGAACAGTTGCACGGCAGGTATCTTCTAAAAAGACACCTGCTTCATTCAGTGCTACCCAAACCATTCGCTCTGTTTTTATTCATCTGATTTACTTTATTCCTCCAATGCATATGGCCGCCCATCTTCCAAACAGGGGGCTCTGGGCTGTGTACAACAAAGCTAAATAACAATATGTTCAAAACCGTTATTATTTAAGATTTAATCTTCAATTCAATTCACTATCTGGGACTGGTAAAAACAGTTCAAGTCCTAACCAAGGACCTAAGAGCTGTTAAGGTAACCTCTGAATATACAGACAGTTCCAAGTAAGGTGGTTTTTTGCAATGTCAGAATATTCAGGTCTAATAAGTTCAAAATTTCTATGTATCTAGGCAGCTCTTCGGGTATTGTTCCAAGGGCTTCTATTACTATTGGTACAACCATTGATTTCTTCCTCCATGATCACTTAACTTCAATTTGCAAATCACAATATTCTGTTATTTTTTCTAGCTGCTTCTCTTCAATTCGTGCATCACCTGGTATTGCAATATCAATGAACCAGACTTTTTCCTTTTCCACAATAATGATGTCAGGTGTGTTGTGGGCCAGTTTGTTGTTGTTAATATTCTTACATTATAAAGAGCATAAAACTAAAATAAAAAATAAAAAACACATAATAATAACAGGGGAGCTACTCAATATTTCACCAGCCCCCAGGGACCTAGGATTGATGCCACAACCAGGTCTTGAGGGACTTCTGGGCAAACAAAAGGGATGAAGCTAAACTTACTTCGGGGGAGAAAATTCAACAAAGCAGCCACCACAGAAAAAGCACATCTGCCTAGGACCCAACAAGTGTAGCTTCCTAATCAACAGGACCCAGCAAGCTCCCTTCCCTGGATCTGGAGGGACAGAAAGATGCACCGTAATTGGGAAGGGATGGTCCCTATTTCCAAGGTTCAGGTTGGATTTGCCATTGCAAGATGGCTGTACCCACAGAGAAGGTGTGAAAAAGTGCAAGGGACATATGAGTTGGTCACCCAACCACCTTCATATTTTTAAGAGAGGGAAAAAAGGTAATTCAGTGAAAATGTCCCATTGAGATGCTGTGTTAATATCTGAAACTTTTCAGTGGAATGCAATCAGGGGTGGGTTCTAATTTTTTTTACTACCGGTTCTGTGGGCGTGGCTTATTTTGTGGGCATGGCTTGATGGTCATGTGATGGTGGGCATGGCTTGGTGGTCATGTGACTGGGCAGGCGAGGCTTGGTGGTCATGTGACTGGGTGGGCGTGGCCAACTCACTGTCACTCACGTCAAGGGGTGCCTCACCTGGCCCCTCCCCTCCCAGCCATTCCTTGTCACACCCAGCCTCAACGTATCTATAGTTCTGTAAAAATAATGTTCACCTTATTTCTATT
>QLTV01003718.1:224792-235937 GCA_003457575.1 Thermophis baileyi | reverse complement strand
GGCTCAGTTGAACTGTTACTGGGTGGGTTATCTTCACTATTGGGAAAGGACCTAAAATTTTTGGCCCTAACTTCTTGCTAGGCAGTCTCAACCATATGTACTTGGTTGAGAGGAACACCTTATTTCCTACATGGAAGGGGGGTTGAAGGGAGCGGTGCTTGTCTGCTTGCTTTTTATATTCCTCTGCGGCGTCTGACAGCGCCTTCTTAGTATTCTCCCACCCTTTTTTCAAAGACCTTACTGGGTTGATTATCTTCACTATTGGGAAAGGACCTAAAAATTTTGGCCCCAACTTCTTGCTAGGCAACCTCAACCGTATGTACTTGGTTGAGAGGAACACCTTATCTCCTACATGGAAGGGGGGTTGAAGGGAGCGGTGCTTGTCTGCTTGCTTTTTATATTCCTCTGCGGCATCTGACAGCGCCTTCTTAGTATTCTCCCACCCTTTTTTCAAAGACTCCATCCATTCTGCTGAGGACATGGAGGAGGGGGGTTCTCTGGGAAGTTCAGGCATGGGGACAAACTCCATGCTGCTGGTGACTTGGAACGGAGTTAATCCGGTGCTGCTGTGCATGGCATTGTTGTAAGCCACCTCCACAAACGGTAGCAGGTCTGCCCAGTTTTCTTGTTGGTAATCCACATAGCATCTTACGTATTGTTCCACCATTGCGTTCGTACGTTCCGCTGTGCTGTTCGTACTCAGATGGAAAGCTGAGCTAAGTCCTTGTGTGGACCCGACGGATCTCAGGAACCCTCTCCAGAATTTGGCCATAAATTGGACTCCTCGGTCTGATTTGGCGGGGTATCCTGTGCAGGCGGTAGATATGCTTGATGAATAGTTTAGCCAATTTCTTTGCAGAAGGCAGCCTGGAGCAAGCAGTGAAGTGGGCTTGCTTGGAGAATAAGTCGATTACTGTCCAGATTACTGTGTTCCCCCCACTTTCTGGGAGTTCTTCCCAAGGTCTACCGGGGCTTGCCACCTGTTGAAGGAGTCCAGGGGGTTTTCCTGGTCTCATCTTCATTGCAGCACACATGGCACAGCTCTTTATGTAGTCTTCCACTTCTGCTTTCATCTTTGGCCACCAGAATCGCCTTCTAGCGAGGTGCAGGGTTTTCACGAATCCAAAGTGACCGGCCAGCTTAGAGTCGTGGCTGTGCTGTAGCACTTCGAGTCTCAAGCTTGCGGGGACATACAGCTTGGACCCCTTCCATGCCAGTCCATCCCTCATAGTTAAGATACCCTTGTTGTCAATGAGCCAGGGTCAGCTGGTAGCACCGCCTTTAGCGCAGCTGTCAACTTGTCTGAGCTTGGGTCGGGTGGCCGCCTGGCTTGGCTTCTGGTGGTGACTTGTGCTGCTGATTGCGCGGGAGGGATGACGGTGTGGATTACTTCCTCCCGGCGGCTGTCAAACTGCAGCTTTCTTGACAAGGCATCGGCTAACAGATTCTTTCCTGCCGGGATGTACTTTAGTTCGAATTTGAAGCGTCTAAAGTACTGTGCCCAGCGGACTTGTTTCAGAGACAGTTTCCTGGGGGTCTTTAGGGCTTCCAGGTTTTTGTGATCAGTCCAAACTTCAAAGGGCATTTTCCCCCCCTCTAGGAAATGTCTCCACGAGAGTAGGGCCCAGCGGATTGCATAGGCTTCCTTCTCGCAAATTGCCCACCTCCTCTTCGTGTCGGTGAGTTTTTTACAGCTACATTGCTGGCATCAGCTTGTATGATGAATTGTTGCTCTGGATCTGGGTGCTGCAGGATCGGCTCCTGGGAAAAAAGTCTTTTTAAGTTCTCAAAGGCTTTTTGACAGTCCATTGTCCACGTGATTGGCTGAGTTGGCTTCTGCTTCGCTGGACAAGATCCCATTTTTAACAGTTCTGTCAGGGGTAGAGCAACCTCCGTGAAAGCCAGGATAAATTGCCTGTAAAAGTTGGCAAATCCCAGGAAACTTTGAAGTTGTTTGCGCGTGCGTGGGGGCTGCCAGTCGAGCACCACCTTCACTTTTCCTGGGTCCATGTCCACGCCTCCGCTGGAAATCCGGTAGCCTAGGTAATCCAGGGAAGTTTTATGAAACTCGCATTTTGACAGTTTGGCATAAAGTTTGGCATCGAGAAGTTTTTTCAGTACGTGTCGTACCAGCTTTACGTGTTCCTCTAGAGGTTCACTGAATATGAGAATATCGTCAATGTAAACAAGGACCCCTTGATATAGGTGTTCATGGAGCACTTCGTTGATTAGTTGCATGAATACTGCGGGGGCTCCCTGCAAGCCGAATGGCATGACTTTAAATTGGGAGCTGCCAAGCGGGCAGTTGAATGCAGTTTTCCACTCGTCTCCTTCTCTGATTCTTATGCGATAGTAAGCTTCCCTTAAGTCCAATTTGGTGAATACCTTGCCCTTCGATAAGTGGTTTAGCATGTCCTTCATGAGGGGGAGGGGATAGGTGTTCTCCACGCACACAGCATTAATTCCACTAAAATCAACGCAAAGCCTCATCCCAACTTTTTTCTCTTTGAAAAGCACCGGGGCTGCCACTTTGGATTTTGCGGGCTGGATGAAGCCCCGTGCCAGATTGGCGTCTATGTACTTCCTTAATTCCTCCATCTCTTTCGGAGTCATGGAGTATATTTTTGGTTTGGGTAGTTTAGCCCGTTACAAATCAGAGGTGGGTTCCTGCCGGTTCGGACCGGCTCTATAGAACCGGTAGCGGAAATTTTCCCCTGCTCACCGAACCGGCAGCGATGGCCGGCTGGACACCCCCCCGAACCGGCTCTCTCGGCAGCACCATAGGCGCCATCTTTTTTGCTTCTGCGCATAAGCTGGGTTTTTAGCACTGCGCATGCGCGCGCGCCCACGCACCCACATGGCACGCAAGGTGCGCGTGCCCACACGGCGCGTGAGGAAGTGAACCAGCAGCGAGGTAAGCCAGAACCCACCCCTGGTACAAATTCTATCGCACAATCCGTCGGGCGGTGAGGGGGGAGGAAGTTGCAATCCTCTTCACTAAAAACCCCCGATAGGTCTCGGTATTCTTTTGGCACTTGCTGGCTGCCAGGGAGGCTGTCGGTGGCCAGGGCTGTAGGTTCCGGCCTGCTGGTCTCTTTCAGGGTTATGGCTTTTAGGTGATGGTCCTGTTTCACTGATGGTAACGGCTCAACACTGATGTTTAGTTTCCTGTAGCCATCCTTCCAAGTGATGGTGGGGCCCCACTTATCTAGCCATGCAAGTCCTAGTATGACTGACTCGGTCATCTTTGGGGCTATTACAAAACGGAGGAGTTTTCGATGACGACCATCTCCAGTCTGACAAGTTCGGTGACCAATGTGGCCGGGGCCACACCAATTAGTGTCCCGTCAACTTGCTCAAAGCGGATGGGGTGAGGTAGGGGTCTCATGCATATGCCTAACTGCTTGACTATGGGGAGGCTGATTAGGCATCGCGTGCAGCTGGTGTCTATGATGGCCTCTACTTCCCCTTGAACCCCCATTTCTGGGACTACTATCTTGGCTTTGATAGCAAAGGGGCGGATGGCTGTACTTACCATTGGATTGTCGTCACCGCTGCTTTCCTCCACGGGGTTTGGAGGGGATTCGCTGGCTGGAGTTCCCTCGGCTTCATTGGGAAGGAGAGGAACTTCCACAGCCTGTTTGGCAAATCATCCTCTTTCAGGCAGCTTCCGTGGGGTTCTCTTCGTCCTGGCTCTGGCTGGAGACCGGGTGCGGGGAACCGGAACCAGGGCCAGGCATTCCGAGGCCCGGTGCCCGTGTTGGCCACACCGGTAGCACTTGACAGTCCCGGACGGTGTGGGAGGTGGCGCTTCTGCTTTCTTCACCTGGGCTCGGCGTCCAAGGGGTCTCCTGGCCAGTTTATCCACAGCTGGTTTCTTATGGGGGTGAATTTCTAAGTCCAAAACAACAGCTGTGTTGTACCACACTTGTATTCGGTCCGGTACTCCCCTGATGCCACAGGCTTGCCTAAGGTCTGGGTCAAGAGACTCTTTGAAGGTATGCACTAGTAGGCATTCTGGCCAGTCTCATATTTTTCCAGCCAGTCTCTGAAACTCCCAAACCAATTCTTTCGCGGATCTGCCTGCCTGCTTCAATGCTTGAATTTGGGTCTCAGCTTCCTCTTGCTGGGCAACATTGCTGAATCTGGTCTGCATCAGCTGGACAAACTCGTCAGCGTCTTCTAGCTCAGGGGCTTCTTCGTTGTGAAGCTCAGCTATCCATTCGAACGCCTCTCTCTCGTTCATGCCCTCCGCGATGGCGGAAATCAATTCCCGATCAGACGGGTATTGGGTTCCATATTGGTCGATGTGGGCCCAGACGCGGTTAAGAAAGTAGGCTAACTTCCCGGGAGTCCCATCAAACGTCGCCCGAAACCGTGGGGGAGGAACGGCTGGCGGGGCCTGTTGCTGGGCTTGCACGGGTGGTTGACCAGGTACCTGCTGCTGGGCTGGAACCTGTTGCGGAACCACCGGCACTTGTTGTTGAGCTTGAACTTGTTGGGGAACCGTGGCTGGTGGCTGCAGGTGCAGTTGTGGCTGAACACTGGTTGCTGATAAGGACCGAGCGGTTGGAAAGGCATCGGTTGCTGGATCGGGGTCGGTGTCCACTGGCATTGCACCCATCCTTGCCCTGGGTAGAAAGCCCACCCAGGAGGGATCTGGCCCGCTGGTGGCAGCCCGAATCCGGGTTGGTGTTGTGGGGCCGGTAGACTCCAGAACCCTTGTGTTGGCCCTGCATTCCGTGGCTGGGCTTGCTAGATAGGACTGGATGCTGGGTCATCTGTGCCCCGGGGGTTAACAGAACCCACTGCCGGTCTGGGTTGAGGCATGAGGCTGTGTGCCGAACCGCTGTGCGCCGAGTGAAAGGACAAGACGCTCTGCTCCATTGCGCTGGAACTTCCTGACCCGGGAAGGTGAACATCGGCTGTGCCAGAGTCCACTTAGGCTGCTCGGTGCCAGGGGTTTGAGTCGCCCTGCTTACGCTGAGCTGGCTCAGTTGCTCCAGGAGACCGGCCAGCGACTGGCTGCGTGACGGCGGCGGGGAACCCCATTCTCCAGAACGCCTGTGGCACATCTGCTTTGGCATTCTCCATTTGAGGGTCAAAGCTTGTCCCGCACCCATTTGTGGTTCCAACAGCAACTCCTGGCTTAGGGTAATTCCCGTAGCTTCGCCTTGCAGGGTCAGGTCCGGTTGCGAGCTCTGCTCAGGCATCGGCTCTTTGCATTGGGCACCCAGTTGGCATGCGGCTTCTGCGGATTTTATGGCTTCTGCCATGGCCGGTGAAGGAGAGTAGATGGTGTCAACAGGAGTCATTGAGCCATTGTCTGCTACTTCCTTCGTGGCCTTGTCTTCCTCAATCTTCCCTGAGTCTTCACGTCACCCGAGCTCAGGTCGACGCTTGGGGCTCAGGACCCCGGACAGCACCCTGAAGTTCAGGGGAGCTGCTTTAGAAAGGGATTCGGGTTAATGTCAGGGTTCCAAGTAACACCCCCAATGAAAAGCAACTCCAAGGCTTGGATTTCCTCAAAGCTACAATTTATTAGAGATGTCATATTGCACATCTGTGAAAACCTGAATCTGAGAGCTTCCGGGTTTTCTCCACCCAAATGAAAGTTCAAGACCCTGCCCATCACCCACATGTCCATCACACGATCCAATCAGGCACCGTCCAAAACTGAAGATGCCTCCCCATCACTTCATCACAGCTGCCGGGAACAGCAACCTTGACTTTCTGGAAAGAATGTTGTTTAGACTACTATATATATCACCTACTCCATACAATTCCCCCTCCCATTTTCCCACAGCAGAAAATGTGGCAAGCCTGAATACAAAAAGGTAGCAGATGGCTTCCAGGCCTGACAATGGGTAGACTTCAACTCCCAGAATTCCCCAGCCAGTATGCTAGGAGTTGAAGTCCATCCTTCTTAATGTTACTGAGATTGAGAAACACTAGCTTAGACAGTTGCATCCTCCTCTGGACAACCTTCAACTCCATCACCAAAGCTATTGGCAGCTTAGATTGAATTGTCTGCATTTTGTTGGCATTCAAGGAGGAGAGGAAAGCCAAAGAAAAATATGTCTAAGAATACAATTAGCAAAAACCCACACAACTTTGCTAAGATCTTGGGTAGAAGCCACAGCCAGGCTACACAACAAATGAGGTGTATTATGAGACACTTTGATATCTCCAGTGAAAAAGGTCCTCTGCACAGCAGAAGCTCCAAGGGAGCCACTGCTAGACAATGCAGTCTTAGCTGTCCTTTTTCTCCAACAGGGCAATTGAAAGCCCAGCACAGATCTGAATAGAAAGCTTCAGGTTTCAAAGGCAAACCAAATATTACATTACAGATATGCTGAGTGGCAAAGTTTGCTACAGCTGCTAAGTTCAGGTAACTAGAGATTCCAAATTACAGGTGTTTCCCAAATCTCTTTCTTATGGCTTTCATTTGCTGAGAATAGGTAGTAGTCCCCCCCCTTCCAGTATTTCAGGAATATGGTAATGTATACCTTAAAATAGGTTTAGCATAGTTTTTTGGGGGGAGATCAAAACTTACCCTCACCACTAATTCCTTGCTTTAGCCATTTTGCTAATCCACCCTGATCCTGTTGACCAAAAAATGCTAAGCATATTCATTGGCCATCAAAGTTTGTCTGTGCTCCAGGTGAAGATGCTTAGCAACCTGCCTGTTGGAAAAGCCCATTAGCACAAAATACACCAAGCTCCTTTCTCAAATCCCAACATCTTGCTTGGAGTAGAGCAGGGGTGTCCAACCTTGCCAACTTTAAGACCTGTGCACTTCTACTCCCAGAATTCCCCAGCCAGCATTGTCCACAAGTCTTACAGTTGCCAAGGTTGGACAGCCTTGGAGTAGAGACTTGTGTAATGATGGTTCCTTTCAAAAGCAGGAGAGGCACTGGTAATGTAGAATGGTATTAATCTTGCAAAACATTTTGTATTAAAAATGTTTCATGTCTGGATGGAACTTCCAACCATTGGCAAGTGTCCTAATGCTGCTCTGACCTCGCTGGAGGCGTTCAGACTCAGAACATGTCTGAGTTGGCTGGAACAGTATGGAAGGCTTCCTGTGAATTTGCCAGAACCTAAAACAGGGTCTTTCGACTGCAAAATGTTTCAAAATCAAAATGTTCTGTATACTTCTGGCTCTCATCCTCACAAATTAGTTCAAGGCAAGATGCAACGTGACCATTGCATTCTGTACTGTAGGGATAAGTAAATCAAGTCATGAAATGGAAAGCCATGCTACAAAGAGGTGGAAGATTCAGAATAATTTGGAGATAAGTTACTTGCACCTCTTATTTAGAATACAGAATAACAGAGTCAGAAGGGACCTTAGAGATCTTCTACAGTAGTCCAACCCCCCTGCTCAAGCAGGAGACCCTATACCATTTCAGACAAGTGGCTCTTCTTAAAAGCCTCCAGTAATGAAGAATCTGCAACTTCTGGAGGCAAGCCATTCCACTGGTTAATTGTTCTCACTGTCAGGATTTTTTTCCTTTACAGTAATTGGCAAGCTCCATTACATTCGTAACTCAAGGATTACCTGTATTTCTAGGTTGGTTCCTTCCTTGCTTAGTTTCCATCCATTGTTTCTTTATGTTCGTTATAATGTGACTTATATAGATAAGCATTATTTAAGCTTTGTTTTGGTTGACTGATTGCTTTAGACAAATCAAATAGGTTGTGATACTAAAATTATGCCCCAAAGTTTTTTTCTCCTTATAATTGAAGTCACCATGAAAAAACTTGTAAAAAGGTGTTTATTTGTTTGCTGGACCATTACAAGAAAAAGAAGCTACCCAGGAAACTTTTTTTAACACCTTCACATCTGGGCCCTTGACGATCAAATTACACAAAACAAAAACATCCTGCCTAAGAACAGTATGACAAAAGTCACAAAAGTAAAGTTTTCCAAGGAGTTGGTATCTTAGAAATGCTCATCTATGGGTCTTATGAACTCAGATTTTTATTTCTATAGTTTATACAGGGGAGCAGATTGTAGCCATGTACCTCCCTCCACAGTTCCAATATGTAAGAGGCTACCACAAAGATGAAGGGGTCAACCTATTCTTCAAAGCACCTGAAGGCAGAATAAGAAGCAATGGATGGAAACTGACCAAGGAGAGAACCAACCTAGAACTAAGGAGGAATTTACCGACAGTTAGAACAATTAATCAGTGGAATGATTTGCCTCCAGAAGTTGTAAATGCTTCAACACTGGAGGTTTTTAAGAAGAGATTGGACAACATTGGTCTGAAATGGTATAGGGTTTCCTGCCTAAGCAGGAGATTGGACTAGAAGACCTCCAAGGTCCCTTCTGACTCTGTTATTCTGTAGTGCAATTGAAGGCCCCCTCCTCATGGACTAGACAAGACATCACTGCTTAGGAATGGGTGCTTGCAATGGGAAAACTCTGGCGCCAGTCACTCTCTCAGCCCAACCCACCTCACAAGGTTGTTGTTCTGGGGGAAAAACAGGAGGAGGGAGTGTTATGTATGCTACCTTAAACACTGTTAGAGAGGAAAGGAAGAATATGAATCTGTTAAAAAACAATATTCTAAGGAGCCATCAACAAGAAAAACCACACCCCACCAAAAACTGGCAGGGCAAGCTACTGTGTACCAGGAACAAACCCCACAATCCCTTCCACTGATGATAGTCAGTAGTCTGCAAGCAAACAGCTCGGAGAACAGCAAAAGCACCATAGATAAAAATCTATGAGCCACATAAAAAGTGTCTTTTAGCCACTCCTAAGATGCTGAGGAAAACCCTGACTTTCCCCTTAGAGGCACTTATGAAAGCATTTTATTACAAGAATCTCCACTTTTTTCACAATGAAAAGCAAGCAGGGGCCAGCAACCTGGGCCCTCACAATAACCATAAATTACATTAATATTTTTTTACCAAAATAATCCAAATCTCACAGACATCTGAAAAAGTTGCCAAGCTCCAAGGTTAACAGGCTCTTTGCTAAAATTCCCACCACCACTACATATCTGATCAATGCTCATGCAAAAGTAAATCTGGTTTGATTCCATGGGGCTTATTCAGAAGCTCCCTCAATGAGGGAGCTCTCATCTCTGTTCAATTACTAATCAATGCAATAAGGTTGGTATTTATGTAATAGTATTAATGTCCTGGAGAATGGGAAGGAATATAAATCTAAATATCCTTTCAGAAAACCTTTCCAAATTGAGGGCCACACTTATTTTGCTGGGGGGGGGCACTCTTTTTTAAAAAAGAAGCAAGATCAAAACAAACTTGAAATTCAGCGTCATGTCATTAGCATTTCCATCTCATTAACCTAAATCAAAATGACTGCTCTCCAATGTTCTCTCTGACACATTCAATTTTACAATTCGGCCAGGTCATTCAGGACTAGAGCCTGTTTGCACTAAGGAACCGTGTTTGAAGAAAGAATCTGAAAAGTGTTTAGGATCCCTGAAACATGCCATATGCAAGACCAGAAGCGATGCTTCAAGGTGCATTATGCAAGCAGTCAGCAGCACTGATTCAGTTTCTGTCACCCAGGACACACAAAGCAGCAAAAAGACACACGAAGAATCCAATCAGCCATTCTTTAATAAGGTTCACATGGCCATCGCTGACCACATCAGCGACTGCGTTCCAGGTGCATTATTCCTGGCCACACTGATATGTGAGCTTTTCATTTCCTCCAGCCTATAAGAGAGGCAGTCTTGCACAGAACAAGCCAACTGGCTTCATGTTGGCATGAACGGTTACCAGAAATAATGCCCAGGCACATGGAGAGAGAGAAAAGTGCAAAAGCCTCCCTTGAAACCAGCATGCACAAATATCTCTCCCTCTGTTTCTTTCTCTCTCTCTCTCTCTCTCTCTCTTCGAATTTGAAAGCCCAAACAGTCTGGTTGGGCTTTTAGACATCCAATGGAGCAACACTGGCTGATCTCTTTTTATAGCACCATGCGTATATGATGCCTCAAGACAACTTATGGCAGCATCCTACAAAGGTACAATTTACCCAATTACATTATTTCTCTTCCCCCACCCCCCCCAGGACTTTCCATGCTGCCAAAAGCTCTCCAAAAGGTTGAGCAGAGAATTTTCACCTCCCCTGCTACCAGAGCCTCTTAAGTGGAGATGGTTACAACTGAACACACTCATACATGCAAAACAGGTGCTCAATCACTTACCTGTAATTTTGCCCCTAGCATCAACCCTGAATGGCGTCCAGCACTCACACTGCAACATGTGCAGACTTGTCTTGTGAACCCTTTTAAGTCAGGAGGACTCGTGTATGTAACGCTGAAACAGGAACTTTGAACTTTGAACAAAGCAGGAGCTTTGAACGCCTCGGATCGCAACTCCCTTAATCACTAGATGGCTGACAATGCTGAGCGGGGCTTCTGTCACCCGTCCCGGGTACCCCCGTCCCACTCCCAGCAGCTGGAAGACCATCCCTGCCATGTAAGAAATTAGCTGCAGTCACACAACCCTTCACCCTTTGCTGACTGAGTTAACCCGCTAGGCTTCACATAACGTACTGGTCCATAATTAACCAGAACGGGTTGCATTCGGAGCATAAAGTAAATCAGGTTTAAAAAAATACCGAGCAGGTTTACCACCGACCAAACTTCCTGTGTCGGGAAGGCAGCCGCACAACAATGCGCCCGACTAAGCGTGCTGTGTGAGCGCCCAGCCTTTTGTTTTGTACACACTGATTTTCCGGACCGTGGCCAAATCCCCTCTGCTGCGCGCCCGCCAGCGAGAATTCCTGCAAGGAACGCCGGTTACCCCCGTCCCCCCACAATAGCCCCGAATTAGGCATCCGTAAGGACCGGGTTTGCTTGCCCGTTTCCCTGCCCTGCGCTACATTTGCACGGGGACCGCGGGGGCGCAGGAAGCGCCCGCTCCTCACACTGCGCCCCTTCCCCGAATTGCCACCGCGCGCCGCCGGGACGCTCCTCGCGCGCCGCCCTCACCTGGCTCCGGCTTTGCCCCGCGTCTTGCCCGACGATCACCACCACCACCACCACCACCACAACGGGCGCAAATCCGGGCCAGCGCCGCCCGCGGCCGCCCACCGCAGTCTCTCCACCCGCCGGGTTGCTTTAGCGCCGCCGCGCCGCGCATCGTCGGCCGCAC
>QLTV01003718.1:183408-199973 GCA_003457575.1 Thermophis baileyi | reverse complement strand
AATCGTTCTTCATTTGTTGCATCATCTTATTATAATTGTCCTCTTCAATCGTTGAACATTTTCCAGTTAGCCAAATTCCCAAGTATTTCACCATTTTTGTTATCTGCATACCCAATATTCCCTCCAGTTCTATTTCTTGTTTTTTAGTAAAAATTTTTGTTATTATCTTTGTTTTACTCTTATTGACTTTTAAACCTGCTACTTTACCAAACTCCTCTATTTTTTGTATTAATTTAGGCCCTGTTTCTAATGGGTCTTCTATAATAAATACTAGGTTGTCCGCAAATGCTTGTACTTTATATTTTTCTTTTTTTAATTTTTAGTCCTTTTATTTCTTGTTCCTGTCTAATTTCCAATAATAGTACCTCAAAAGTTAAAATAAATAATAGGGGCGATAATGGGCATCCTTGTCTTACACCTTTCAAAATATTAAATTCTTCTGTGGCATCTCCATTTATTAGTACTTTTGCCTTTTGAATCGAATATATTGTTTCGACCATCTTCACAAAGTTCTCTCCAAAATGCATATTTTTTAATTGTGTAGTAATAAACTGCCAATTCAAATTATCAAAGGCTTTTTGGGCATCTAGAAAAATCAATGCGACTTGCTTTCCGGGATGTGCTTCATAATATTCTAATGTATTTATAATTATTCTCATATTATTTTTCAATTGTCTTTTTGGTAGAAATCCGTTTTGATCTGCATGTATGAATTCGTTCAGTATTTTTTTAAGTCTTCCTGAAATGATGGATGTAAATATTTTATAATCTATATTTAATAATGAGATGGGTCTGTAATTCTTTATCAATTGATGGTCTGAATCTTCCTTGGGTATAAGTCAGGGGTGGGTTCTAACTTACCTCGCTGCCAGTTCGCTTCCTCCCACGCCGTGTGGGCACGCCTTGTGGGCATGCGCGCGCTTTGCGCGCGTGAACATTCACAGTGCCGAAAAATAAAAAAAATCCCAAAAACAAAAAGCCAAAAACAAGATGGCAATGCATGCGCAGTTCCAGAAACTCGGCTTCTGCGCATGTGAAGAAAAAAAAAAAAACGCCGCGTATGCACTTTACTCACACATGAGCCTTCCGTGCATGTGCCTGGCCTCCAAAACGTGCACAAATAGGATAGCATAGAGTCGGGGCAGGTGGGCAGGCCGTCACCAGCGGGTCGCTACCGGTTCAGGCAAACTGGTCCGAACCGGAAGGAACCCACCTCTGGTATAAGTGTTATGTACGCTTTGTCACTACGTTCATTTTGATTTGTCAGCAGGACTCTTATTTTGAAATGACATTGTATACTGATATGAATTCCTCATGTGATACCTGTACTGCGCATGTGTTAATTTTTCCTTTGTTCTCTTTGTTCTTCACCATGTAGACACAGACTTAGGTGTTCTTATTTTTGTTATGCAAATATATTACTTTTATTCTTTCCTGGACTCCGGTCTTATTCTTGAGGGTTGAGAGCAGGGAAACAAGATTCATTTCACCTCTAATTATTTTTATCTCCGCAACACGCTTCAATCCATGTTTTGGGTAATTTGGCCTCTGCAAGTGCCTCATTGTATAAATTCAGCATTACTGTTTCTATTGGTTCTTGTATGATAAAATTCTGCTGGGAGTCCATCTGGTCCAGTGTCTTATTATTTTTTTGTCTTTTCTGCAGCTCCAATTCCAATTTTTAAAGTTCTTCCTCTAGTAATTTTTGTTGTTTCTTTTTCTTGTTTTTTCTTGCCGTGTATGCTATTGTCAGTTCTCGAATGTATGCCTTTGTTGTATCCCACAAATTTTGCAGTGATGTTTCTTCTTTTCTATTTACTTCATAGAAGAGCTTCATTTTCTTTTCCATCATTTTTGTATATTCTTTGTCTTTCAATATATTTTGGTTCATTGTCCACCTCCTCCTCTTCTTCTGTCCTTTCCATGTCACTTTTATTGGGTTGTGATCTGCCCTGGTGTTAATCATTATATCTACCTCCTCTGTATCCTTTCTCAGTCCAGGTGTCATCCAAACCATGTCTATCCTTGACCATGATTTATGTGGATTTGAGTAAAATGTGTATTGTTTGTTCTCTGTATTTATTTCTCTCCATGTATCTTGTAATCTCAATTCCTGTGCCATCTTGAAAAATGTAGTTGGTAATATTTTTTTTCTTCTTATTTCTTTTATTGCTTTTATAATCTTTCTTGGTATCTACCGTGTTTCCCCAAAAATAGGACATGTCCTGAAAATAAGGTCAAGCCTGATTTTTGGGGAGGGCGTAAATATACACCCTCCCCCGAAAATAAGCCCTAGTGAAGGGGTGGGCGTGGCCAGCACAGGAGGCAGCCCTTTCCTTCCCTGATCACCTCAAGGCTGCTGGGCCCCTTAACCACGGCCCGCTGATCAGCTGATCGAGCGAGGGCCAGAAGTTCTGTCTCTCCAGGCACCTGGAGATATTTCCAGTGCACTCTTGCTAGTCTCAGCTTTGCCCACAGCACTAGGCAACCTTGCAGCCAAGGGCCCCTCTGTTCCGCAGTTCACCTTGTGGCTGTGGAGCAAGCGGCGACCACGGCTTGCGCTCCACGGGTGTTGCTTAGGCTCCTGCTACAATGAGGCAGAAAGCCATGCAGCCTGTCGGAATTGCCCCCCCCTCTACCCGGCTGCTGCTGCTTGAGAAAAGGACAGGCGATTGTGGGAAGCGCGTGCTTACTATAGAAGCAAAGCGCAGCCTGTCCCTTTCAGCGATCAAATGTCTCTGTGTGTGAGAATGAGAGAGAGAAATGATGGAGGGGAGTAACAAGAATTTCAGGCAACGATGTTTGAAAGTGTTTCCACTGTTTCTCTTTCTCTCTCTCTCTCTGTCACACACACACTTGATGAAAACGGCGGAGGGCAGGCAACCGGGTAAGGAGACTGACCCTCCCCCACCTCCAGCTCGTTGCCTTCTCAGGGTGGCGCCCCGTACAGCCAATGTGAGAAATGGGCTCCCTCGCAGCGCTTCCTCTCTGGGCCTTGCCTGCCTCAGAAGCCAGGGATCATGCAGGCATCCCAGCCATGTAAATGCTGGCCAAATCCTCACAACCCAAGCAAGCCACGCAGCTGCTCCACCCACCTGCCCACCCACCGCACCTGGGCCTGCCAGGCACCGTCCGCCCCAAACCAAGCGGCGGGCTTATCCTTGCAAAGTTTAGAAGGAGGGGGCTTCTAAAGAGTCTCGCACGTCCTCTGAAGCACAAGGCTGAACAGGGTCCCCGGAGAGAGAAAAGGGGCAACTCAGCAGTGACGGCGCACTCCCCCACTGAAGTTAATTCTGCACGATAGCCCAGAAAAGCAAGAAGAGCCACTTGGCTTTTTTTTTCTCTGCTCCCCTTACGTTCGCCAGCCTCCCTTGCGCGAAGTTTGCCAGGGGCTGTAGTATCCCCACCACCACTTAGGCGGAGACACCAAAGCTTTTCCTAAAAATAGGGAGCGTCAGCTTGGGGTCAATGGCGCGGCACAGGCGGAGTGGAGAAGGGCAACTCTGGCCGCCATTGCCCTCAAGGTCGCAAAGTTGGGCAGTTCTAAGCCCGGGGGGGGGTTTCGTGCGCCCGCAAACCTGTGGCTGAGGCGCGGTCCCGGGGGATAACGATCCCGCCGCTGAAACATTTGCCGCTTCGCTGCCCCAGTTTTTAACCTCAGAATATTTGCGTTTGTGGCAGGTATGACTTGCAGATGATGCCGCCCACAGTTGGCTTGCTTCCTATTTTTAGGAAAAGCTTTGGCATCTCCGCCTAAGCGGTGGCGGGGATACTACAGCCCCTCCCCGGTATTTGGCTAGCAAACTTCGTGCAAGGGAGGCTGGCGAAGGGAAGGGAAGCAGCCAGGCTGCTGTTGCCATTGGGTCGGGGTGGGATGTGTTGGGCCATGAGAAACGCGTCCTACCCGAGACTTTCAGCTCTGTCGCGTTCCTCGCCGGTGTCCAGGGAAGCACGTTGCAAAAAAACCTCGTGAGTTTGAGAAGTTTCATTGAACTCACGAGGTTTTTTTATTACAACATGCTTCCCTGGACACAATGGCAAGGAACGGTAGATGCGCATCTCGCGGCCCACCCCACCCCGCCCTGCCCCAACTGCCATCCCCAAATTGCGTCCCACCGCGAGACGTGCGTCCTACCTGACACTTGCAGCTCCGTCGCGTTCCTCGGTGTTGTGTCTAGGGAAGCCCATTGAAAAAGAAAACTTCTCGCAAGTTCAGTCAAACTTCTCAAACTCGTGAGAAGTTTTCTTTTTCAATGGGCTTCCCTGGACACAACGCCGAGGAACGCAACGGAGCTACAAGTCCCAGGTAGAAGGCACATCTCGTGGCCCAACACATCCCACCTGCCAGAAATGAGTCTCTGTGAGACTCGTCACGCTACCGCCGCTGCCTCGTGGAGCAGGACTCTGCAAGGCACGAACAGCAGCACTACCGCGAGGTTCAACATACTGGCACAGCCGCGAGCGGCAGGACGCCAGCTGTGCTGGTATGATGAAGCTTGCGGCAGTCCTGCAGTTCATGCATGCAACGGCACAACAAGCCTTGCAGAGTCCTGCTCCACGAGGCGGTGGTGGCGGGCCAGCCACTCGGCCATCACCAAGAACAGGGAGGGGAGGCAGCGGCGTTGGGACATCCAGTCCCACGCTCGCCGCCTACTGCACCCCCAAAATAATAAGCCACCCCCCGATAATAAGGCCAAGGCCATATTTCGGGGGTCAAAAGAAAATAAGACCCTGTCTTATTTTGGGGGAAACATGGTACTATTGCATTGAAATAACCTATTAAGCATATGTTTTCATATTTTATTTCCGCTATTTTATTATGAACTGTTCTGTAGAATTCTTTTTTATTTTTGTTTGGTGCATATATTACCGTGAGGAATATTCGTTTTTGTTCGGTTTCTATCTCCATCATCATAATTCTTCCCTCCTCATTGGCGTATATTTGTTTAGGCTTTAACCATTCTTTAATATATATTGCAATTCCTCTTTTCTTCTGTTGTGCTAATGCTACGTAAAGTTTCCCTGTTTTTGTATTTTCTAATAATTTACTATATTGTTTCTTGATATGTACTTCTTGAAGGCACACGTTGTCCATATTCAGTCTTTGTAGTTTTGTCAAAGTTTGTTTTCTTTTCACAGGTGAATTTAGTCCATTTATATTTATTGAAAGCATCTTAATTTCCTCCTCCATTTCATTACTTATATACAGTTCTTAGTTTTCTTGTGGTCCTTGTCTCTCTTTGTATTTTTGTTCCTCTCGTTCTGTTTGTTCTGTTTCCTTCCTTCCTCTCGTTCCACCTCCTTATCCTCTACTTGCTGTTCTTCCTGACTTCTATTTTCTACCTCTTCCCTACTCTCTTGTTCTTCCTCAGTTGTAAAGTGCTGTTCAAAGAACTCGTGTGCCTTATCTAACGTGTCTATCTTGAATTTTTTTTCCTGCCAGGTAATCATAATTCCCTCTGGAATGAGCCATCTAAACATCACTTTGTATCTTATTAATTGTGTGGTTAGGAATTGGTAGTGTTTTCTCTGATCTCTCACTCTCCTGGGTATTTGTCTCAAAATTTGTACTTCTCTTCCCTTATATGTTATTGGTTTGTCCCTTGCTATTTTGTACACTTCATCCCTAATTGATTTTTTTGTAAACCTCACCTGTATTTCTCTAGGCAATCTATGTCTCCTTGCATAATTTGTGTGGATTCGGTACACTTCATCTATATCTCTCTGTATGTCCTGTTTATTTTTTTGTAATGTGTCTGCTAGTATTTCTGCTATTTTCTCTCCTAATTCTTCCTCTTTATTCTCCTCTATATTTTGGAAACTTAAAAAAAAAAGCTGCTTTTTCCATCTCAAGAAAAACAATTGTTTCCTCTAAGTTCCTGTTCGCCATAGTGAATTTCTGTTCTATTGTTTCCATTTTCCTTTCCGTTTGTTCCACTTTTGTTTCTACCTTTTGGATTTTTTGTTCATTCTTAATAATTTCATTTTGAATATTTCCTATTTTATCATCCATTCTTCTAATATCTCCTTTCATTTCTTCCATCTCGTTTTTGATCTCTTCCTGATTTTTTTTAGTCTCTTCGTGGTTTTTTGCTATTGACTCCTGCGTCTTTATCATTGTTTCTTGTATCATATTCAATGTTGCTTGCATACTCTGTAAATTTAACGTTGATTTTACTTTCTCTGCACCTAGCATGCTCTCTGTTGAACGTTGGTTCGAGGGCGATGACACTGCGGATGCCGGGTTGATGCTGCTTTCTTATTTATTTTGGTGGTAGTTATTGTGCTCATCATCTTCACTGCATGTACAATATTTTTCCAAAATGACATACAGTAATTCAAATATTTAAGTATTATATCTTTCTAATTTGTTGTCAATTTATAACTCTATGTATATGCCAAATATATAGATAAGTAAATTAATAAATAGATATACAAGTTACTATATAAATATATACGTAAATAAATATATGAGTTAATTAAATAGCTTAATCACCTATATGTTAAATAATTATTTCTATAATCAATCAAATACAATCTTTCAATTTTTAAATATATCAGCAATTCAATTCAACATATGTCTTAATCCACTTTTTTTGACAAACAAATCACCTTTAAATATTACTGCTTATTTATTCTTGTCCAACTACCGTATGTTCAAATAGTCCATTAAATTTCTTTCTTCTTTTTTCTTTCTCTTTTTTATTGCAGTCACCAAATCTCTAAAGTCCTTTCTTGTATATTGTAATTGTTAGAAATATTGCATCAGTCACTTTATATAGTCTCTTTACTCAGTTTATACCTCCTCAGTCTCTAGATGGTGCTCTTATTCTCTCTCTGACATTATTTTCCAAAAGTTTATAGTTTGTCAAATCTTACAGTCCACAAAGTTCCTTTTTTTTTTATTCCTCAGTCCAGCTTAGTCACGATCTCAGTCTATTGTCAAGGTAAGTAATGTAATATATATATATATATATATGGAGTTTCTCCCTTTCTCTTCTGTCTTCTCTTCCCGAAGCTGTCAGCGGTCAGAGGAAGTTATCAAATGCTCTCTTTATCGGCTATTTTTGAGCGAGATTCACACCCGACTCTTTAGAGCCTAAAATTTACAGCAAACACTTTTGAAAGTTTAGTTTTTTACCGTCTTTTAGTTGTTACTTCTTTCCCGATGTCGTCATGTTGCTATTCAATATTCCCTTCCTCATCTGCGGGCGTCATGGCTCCGAACCGACCAGAATGGTCGGCTTCTTTCCTGTTGGTTTCAAGAGGTTTCTCGCATCCGTTCGGAAGATTGCCTACCTCCTCAACGTCCTCAGAAATTCCCCTCTCTCCTGTTGATCCCTCCGGAATTAACTTGCCCCTTTTTAGGGTCTCCAGCAAGAAAATTCAGGCAAAGGGAGCGGAGCCACCATTCCTGTGTACCTCTCCACCGTGACGTCACTGCCGGAAGCCCTATATTTTGATGTTTTATTATACTCTATAAGCCCTGAATGTGCTTAATGGGACTAATGAATTGTATGGCTCAACATGATGCCACCTACCACAATTGTTTTATCATCTTTTAAAAAAATGTCTTTATGCATTTCAAATTCCATTTATCTGATATCTACTATACAATTGTGATTTAAAAATTGTAGTGCAACCTTAATATAGTCTTAGTTGCTTCTGAAAATTATCCAAGACTGAACTGAGGAAAAGAGCAACAGAAGTCTCCTACAGTTCCAAACCATCTGCGTCTTTGCCGAGTTGCTGACATATGAATCTATAAGTTAGATTAAACAACTTGGTGGCCTCTGGGTAACACACATACAGAGGTGGGATTCAGCAGGTTCTGACCAGTTCTGGAGAACCGGTAGCAGAAATTTTGAGTAGTTCGGAGAACCGGTAAATACCACCTCTGACTGGCCCCGCCCCCATCTATTCTCTGCCTCCCGAGTCCCAGCTGATCGGGAGGAAATGGGGATTTTGCAGTAACCTTCCCCTGGAGTGGGGTGGGAATGCAGATTTTACAGTATCCTTCCCTTGCCACACCCACCAAGCCATGCCCACAGAACCGGTAGTAAAAAAATTTGAATCCCACCACTGCACATACTCCCTTAGGGCCCACTAGATTCTTTGTCTCTCCTGATTTAATTTTTAGAAGATTCTTCTTTCAAAAGCTAATCAGGCTGCAATGCACCAGTCTCTAGCGTAATTACTCAGAAAGACCCTTGACCCCCTTCCAGTGGCCCCAACTGGCAGAAAAAAAAGAGAAATATTCATGAGATGAAGTGTGTGAGGTGGCTGTAGGTGGGTGGAGCAACCTTGCCACTTTGTTTGAGGTAGTCAAACAAAGGTAGCCCTTGACTTATAATAGCTCATTTAGTGACTGTTCAAAGACATAACAGCGTAAAAAAACGTAATTTATGACCGTTTTTCACTTATGACGGATGCTGCATCCCCATGGTCATGTGATCAAAATCCAGACACTTGGCAACTGACTCATATTTATGACGGTCGCAGTGTCCCGGGGTCATGTGATCCCCTTTTGCAACTTTCTGACCAGCAAAGTCAATGGGGAAGCCAGATACACTTAACAACCATGTTACTAACTTAACAACTGCAGTGATTCACTTAACGACTGTGGCGAGAAAGGATGTAAATGGGGCAAAACTCACTTAACAAAAGTCTTGCTTAGCAACAGAAAGTTTGGGCTCAGTTGTGGTCATAAGTCGAGGACTACCTGTATTTTTGATATCTGGCCATGCTAATCATAGCAGTCACCCACTAGATTCTCACAACCTTCAATGATTAAAAGATTTCCACTGTAATGTAGAAAATCAGTGATCAATATCAGATGGAAAGCAGAAGTTTGCAAGAGTGGGTGATGAAAGGTCTCTCCTCATCCTTCTAACAGCTCAGAAGCTGGTAGGCAAGGATATCTATGGAGGCAAAGATGAACCACAATGAGCTCATGACCTATATGGCTATGGGCTAACTTTTGAGTATGAAATAGTTCTTGAGAAACTTCAAGCTCTAAAGGCTCATTTATGAAAGGCCCACCCCCTAAAGAAAACAAGAAGCCTCTATATGACCAGTACAGAACAGACTCCCATTTTCTTTAACATTTATTGATCATGTTTAACTTATTCAGGTATCACAGTTTTTTACATTAAAATATTTCCATGCTATTTCCCCATCCCCGTGATTCCCAACCCTCCCCAGATTCAGAGAAAAATAGAATTGACACAACTTCGATGGAATGCATCAAGAGTAAAGGGGGGGGGGGGGAAGGCTACTGCACCCAAGTTACAGAGCACACAGAACAAAACAGTACAAAGAAGATCTGCATAGGACAAAGCTTGGGAGGGCCAAAGGGGTGACATGTTGGGATCGACAGTCTTTGCAGCCTGAACCATCACAAACCTTTCCAAGCAACACCCAACTGATCACCAAAATTGGGAGTGCTGGGAGAGGCCCCCAGGAATAGGCTGGAAACCAAAATCAAGGTGAAAACGTACCTCATATTTGCCTCTGGGCTTTGAAATTTACGCAAGCCCATTCTACAAAAGCATTGGGTTGCCAACGCCATCTACCGCCTAGCGCCAAAGCAATGTTTAGAACTGTGCTCAATGGCTAGTGAACTTCACCTTTGGAAGATGGTTTAAAGAAAAATCCAAGGTTGGGGTAGGGTTCAAATTTAAATACTTTCCAAAGAGTCTCTCAATAACAGACTTTAAAATGGCCCTTTGCATGTTCAGTGTGCCTTCTTACTTTCTGGATCATTAGGAATTGAACATGAGGACCCCTTAGTCTAAACTTTGAAACGATCCACGCATATTTCAAGCAAAGGCTCCTCAGCTTTGTTCAAACATAAGGGTCTGCTGCAGTTGGAAAACATTGGGCCTTTTTCAGAGTATTTTGAAGACAAATAAAGGAGAATATTTGTAGCTCAGGATTGATATGAGGGGTCCTTGGTGCTCTCTGAGCTGGTTTGTTTTCTTGCAGACATTTCATGACCCAACTAGGTAACATCATCAGTGCTGGTAACGAGTGGGCTTTGCTCTCAAATTATATTCTGGTGTTGGTGGGGTGCCTGTCAGTGTTGGTGGGGTGGTCTTCATTTGGTTGGGCTGTTTACTGTTGGCTCTTTGGCAGTTTGTTGATACTCCAATCAAAAAACTGCCAAAGAACCCACAGTAAACAACCCAACCAAATAATCTCGAAGATCATCCCCACCAACACTGACAGGGCAAACCACTAGAATATAAACCGACAGCAAACCACACTCCTTACTAGCACTGATGATGTTACTTAGTTTGGGTAATGAAACGTCTGCAAGAAAACAACCCAGGTTAGAGAGCACCAAGGACCCCTCATATTTTGAAGACCAATGCTGTACCAAAAAAGGTACTCGTTAGCTGCAGGCATCCTTACCCTCGCCAACATTGTCCTCTGCCTTGATTACTTTGCAATGAAGCATTGGAAAAAAAGGGGGGGAGGAAACTCCCGTTTTGCTGCTGTTTCATATTTACATCCACAACTGCGTAAATGTGCAGCTGGGCAATGGGACTGGCCACCTGGAAAGTAGTCCCTATGCCAAGTTTTCACAGAAGAGGTAGGAATCATGTACTTTTTCTGGGCAAGCAACAGGATGTGCAAATATTGCAAAATCACTGTTGGGCGATTTCCTAGCCATACAGTAGCTGAAGCAAATGGCGCTTTGTGGGCTTGAAATGCTACCAGTAGCCACTGTAACCTGGTGGGTGGCTTTCTCTTGCCCACTTGTCTGCAGGATAGCTTAAGAGTGAGTAACCCCCAAATACCAAAACTCCCAAGTGGACAAGGATGGCCTGACCAAGGAATATAACTTTTCTCAATTTTTGATGGGTCTAGCTTTTCCCTCCACGACTAGATGATTTTTCTTATGCTCCAACAGTCCGAAAATGGCACGGCAGCCAGCTCTGTGTACTTTCTTCCTTCATGACCACATAAAGGAGAAGAGAAAAAAAACCTTGCAGGAAAGCAAAGAAAATTCTAAAAATACACCATTTCCTCCCAGTATATGTAAACCACTCAAGATACCAGTGTTTGAAAAGGAGCGTATTTTAAACTCTGTTATCAGCTTAAAACATCAGCAACACTGGCACAAATATGTCACTTATTCTTGGTTTAATTACAGGGCTGACAAGTAAACACCAACACAAGGGAAGTGGGAAAAAATCCAGTATTTTTGGGAGGAGCAAAAGGTGCAAGCTAATGTTTTGCAGTGGAGTCTCGGGGATAGAACTCTGCCAAAGTGCTCTGAGGAATCCTCTTCAGCAACTCCTTGGGGAAAATACGTAGCAGCTGCCAGCCAATGTCCAGTGTTTCGTAAACAGTGCGGTTTTCATAGGGGCCTGAAATGATAACAGAGAGCAGGGTCACACGCTGAGATCCAAATGAAACAGCAACACTGTCCCCTGTCATCCGAGAGTCAGCTTGATGTAGTGGTTAAGGCACCAGGCTAGAAACTAGGAGCCTGTGAGTTCTAGTCCCACCTTAGACGTGAAAACTGCCTAGATGACTTTGGGCCAATCATTAGGGGACTGTGAGTTCTAGTCCCGCCTTAGGCATGAAAGCTAGCTGGGTGACTTTGGGCCAGCCACTCTCACAGCACAGTCCACCTCACAGGGTTGTTGTTGTGGGGAAAATAGGAGGAGGAAGGAGTATCATATGTGTTTGCTGCTTTATTTGTAAAAATAATAAAGGCAGGATATAAATAAATAAATCTGAAAGACAATCCCTACCCTGAGCAATGAAGTTCCTCTCAAACTTCTGCAGAAATTCAAGGTAGAGAAGATCATCAGAAGTAAGTGCTTCTTCTCCTACTACTGCCTTCATGGCTTGGACATCCTTCCCAATGGCATAGCAGGCATACTAGACAAAAACAAAACAAAACACTAAATTAAAGAACTGTGAAGTTTATTAAGAAACATGTTTCCATATTTCAAGCAATATGAGCTTCATAGGAATTTTGAGATTATTTCTGGCATGAAAGGCAATTAGATATACTTGTGGTTTATTGGGATCCTACCTCTCATAAAAAATTGAGAATTTGGGTTTTTTTATTAAATATTTTTTTCCATAAGTAAAAATAAATAAATCTGATAAAGGAAAGAAAGAAGGAAAGAGAAAAAGAAAGAGAGAAAGCACGGAAGAGAAGCTTTTTAATGCAAGAAAATGGAGGAATTATGGACCTCTTTTAGTAATTCCACTTACCAGCTGGTTTGATACTTCAGCATGATCCTTTCTGGTCATTCCCTCCCCAATAGCAGATTTCATCAATCGAGACAAAGAAGGAAGTACATTGATGGGTGGATAAATCTGGAAGAAGAACCAGGTTTTAACAACAGCTCTGAAAATTTGGAAATGTGACTTCCAGGGAAGAAATGATGGACTGAAGAAGGCTCTGTGAAAAGTGAAGCCAGTAATCATGACAGAACGAAGAGATGGCAAATAGACCGGCTCTTTGATAATTCCTTCCTGGACAATCAAACCAGTGACTTCATGTATAACAGGCACAAAGCAGTATTTTACAACATGAAATACTAACCTGTCGGTTGTGCAGCTGTCTGTCTACGTAGATTTGGCCTTCGGTAATATATCCCGTTAAATCAGGAATAGGATGCGTTATATCTGCAAGAGAAGTTGCATCAAAGCTTTTCAGTTTCTGTGCAAATTACATGACCAATTACTGATCTGTTTCACATACAACCTATTGAGCCACAAGAGCTATGGTAGCATAGTGGTTAGAATGCAGTATTACAGGGTAATTCTACCGACTGCGAGCAGTTCGATTCTCAAGGTTGACTCAGCCTCTAGGTTGACTCAGCCTTCTGTCCTTCCAAGGTGGGTAAAATGAGGACCCAGATTGTTGGGGGCAATATGCTGACTCTGTAAACCACTTAGAGAGGGCTTAAAACACTATGAAGTGGTATATAAGTCTAAGTGCTATTGCTATTTATATCTTAGTGCTGTGATGGCAAACCTATGGCACGCGTGCCACAGGTGGCACGTGGAGCCATATCTGAGGGCACATGAGGCGTTGCCCTATGTCAGCTCCAGCGCGCATGTGCACGCTGGTCAGCTGTTTTTCAGCCTTCCGGAGGGTGGGGGGGAAGCCGTTTTTGCCCTCCCCAGGCTTCAGGAAAGCCTCCGGAGCCTGTGGATGGAGAAAAACAGACCCAACGGGCCTACCGGAACGAACTTCCGGTAGGCTTATTGGACCGTTTTTCACCCTCCCCAGGCTTCAGGAGGCTTTCCTGAAGCCTGGGGAGGGCGAAAAACGGTCCAACCGGAAGTCCAGAGGCTTCAGTGAGGCCTGCGCGCATGCGCGGGGTGGGGTGTTGTGCGTGGGGAGGCCATTGCATTATGGGTGTGGGCATGCGCACGCACGTGCCCTTTTGGCACCCAAGCAAAAAAAGGTTCGCCATCACTGTTTAGTGTGTTCAATGAACCCAGCCATTATGGTTTATTTATTACTGAGCACGAACTATAAATCCAGCCACTGTGACACACTTGCCTAAGCAGAAGGAACAGAAAAGGCGATCCAAATACAAAGATCTATTAATGAAGGAGACTGCTGGGGAAAGCAAGAACCACCAAATGCTGGGGGAAAACCCTTCCCTTGCCTAGGAAGGCTGTGCAAGAAACTCCTGGAGTTACAAAACCCAGCTGCCCAGATGCTCATAGCACCAATGTCTGAATTGTGAAATGTTTGCCCATCAGGCTTAATGCATTTAATCTTAGCCTGCAGGGCGATGTATGTAGCATCAGATGCAGAGGTTGAGAGAAGTTCCAGGACTAAAAATAAGCCTGAGAGAGCACTTACCATCATTGGGCATGGTAAGAATGGGAATCTGGGTAATGGACCCGTTCCTGCCTTCTACTCGTCCAGCTCGTTCATAGATTGTGGCCAAATCTGTGTACATGTAGCCAGGAAAACCACGCCGGCCTGGGACTTCTTCTCTGGCAGCTGAGACCTTTTGGAAATGAAGGTAAACAGGTTGGAATAACCAGCAGAAGCAAGAAAATAAAAAGGGGTCTTCAAACTTCTGCCCCCAAAACTACCCTTTTCTGATTTTGACTTTGGCCATGCACACCAGAGGATCACTACTTTTCATCCCTCTGATCTCTCTGTGAAAATTAAGACTGTTGCCACCTCCTTAACATAAAGAAATATTTTCCTGAACCCAGAGTCTAGCTCGGGTGTCGGCAACCCGTGGCTCTGGAGCCACATGCGGTTCTTTGGGCCCCCTGCCGTGGCTCCCTGTTGGCTGAATCCACCACTGGCTGGCCCCGCCCCTTGCACTCCCCTCCCAGTCACTCCTTGCCTGAGAAGGTAAGGGCGACGGTAGCGGATGGAGACTCGCTCCATATTCCAGAGCAGGAGAGAAGCGCCCCTGTACTTGCTTCTTCTTCCGGCCCTTGTTGGTGCTGCGCGCACCTCGGTCGCTCGGGGAGATGCACGACTTTCTCTCTGCCCCGAGACACCGGCCCGGCCCGGCTGCAGCTGACGCCGCTGCTCTTGCCGCCTCCATGGGCTGCTCTTGCAGCGCCTTGCGCAGCAGACTTAAATTTAGCGCGCTTCACAATTGGGGAGACGGCGTCCCCTCCTCCTCCTGGAGCCCATTACGACGCGGAGCATCGGCTGCAGCTGGGCTGGCCGGGCCAGTGTCTCGGGGCGGAGAGAAAGTCGCATGTCTCCCCAAGCGACCGAGGTGCGCGCAGCACCAACAAGGGCCGGAAGAAGAGGCAAGTACAGGGGCGCTTCTCTCCTGCTCTGGAATATGGAGTGAGTCTCCATCCGCTGCCGTCGCCCTTACCTTCTCAGGTGAGGAGTGACTGGGAGGGGAGGGCAAGGGGCGGGGCCAGCCAGTGATGGATTCAGCCAACAGGAAGCCACAGCAGAGGGACAAAAGAGCTGCATTTATCTGGGAACCTGAAATGACTCTTGATTTAAATCATATGGTAAAAAGCACCCAAAGAAGAAGAAAGAACAACATCAGCAAAAAAACCTCCCCCAACCCTCGCCTGTTTTTGGAAATGGTTCAAGAGGACACACACACACGAGAGAGGGGGGGAGGGAGAGAGAGAGAGAGGAGAAAGAGAGAGAGATGAGAGGGAGAGAGAGATGAGAGAAAGAAAGGGAGAAAGGAGAGAGAGAGAGAGAGAGAGAGGAGAGAGAGAGAGAGAGGGAGAGGAGAGAGAGAGAGAGAGAGAGAGAGAGAGAGAGAGAGAGAGAGAGAGAGATGAGAGAAAGAGAAAGAGAAAGAGAAAGAAAGAGAGAGACACACACAGAGAGAGATACCTGTTTCCCAGAGAAAAGAAAATACCGGGAGCCACAAAACCTGGGTAGGCATGGCTGGGGTGTGTGTGTGTCATGTGACTGGATGGGAGAGAGTGATGTCGAGTTGGCCACGCCCACCCAGGTTTTGTGGCTCCCGGTGTTTTCTGTGGGAAACAGGTCCAAATGGCTCTTTGAGTGTTTAAGGTTGCAGACCCCTGGTCTAGCTGATGGGCATGCAACGGGTTTTCATACCCGCTGAGGATCTGAATACCGCACACTTCTACTAAATACCCTTTTGAATTTATTCATGCTATATATGAAAGACAATGATGTCAGAATATTCTGCAGTAATTCTTCTTCTCAAAAAACCATAACCTTCAGATTCTTAGTTAATTTTGTGCCTTACAGAGCTAGAAAATTCAAGCTGGGGAAAATATTTGGCTGCACAGTTCAACAGTTGTCTAATCAATAGACTAAATATGTACCTCTCTCAGAGCTTCTGCGTAGGAACTCATATCTGTCAGAATGACCAACACGTGCTTCTCACACTGATAAGCCAAGAATTCTGCAGCGGTCAGCGCAAGACGAGGAGTGATTATCCGTTCAATGCTGGAAAAAGTAATGAGCTCCATTAAACGAATTATGCCAAAGTGAAGGACTTGCTTTCTGTCTGAAGACTGTCTGAACAGCCCCAAGGACTTCACTCCTCTTTCAGTCACCAATAGATGCTTAGATGTTCCGTGAAGGCCTACACAATTAATATTAAAGGGCCCACTTTTGGTAATATGATTAATATACAAGATGAAATCCAAGAATGAAGATTCCAGTCCACTTACGTTGGATCATTAGCCAAATTCAAGAACAGACACACGTTGTCCATGGACCCGTTTTCTTCAAAGTCGGATTTGAAAAATCGGGCTGTTTCCATGTTCACCTGGAGTAAAGCAAGGAGATGAAGTCAACCCAAACTCAGCTTACAGAAAATATCACTGTATACTTATAAAGATGCCTACTATGTTTTTAAGTTTAATTTATTTATTTATTTATTTATTTAATTTATTTATTAAATTTGTATGCCGCCCAACTCCCAAGGGACTCTGGGCGGCTCACAACAATATAAAAAACCGTAAAAAAAAAAAAACCATAATAAAAACAATTAAAAACAGTTAAAAACTCATGCATACCGGTACATGGCCGGACCTCGCCAATGAGAGAGGCGAGATCAACGGCCCCAAGCCTGCCGGAAGGGCCGGGG
>QLTV01003718.1:164248-180237 GCA_003457575.1 Thermophis baileyi | reverse complement strand
AATCTGAAATGTAACAGTGTCCTGTTTTAGTATTAAAATAAGGCAGCTGAGTTAAACCCTGACTTAGTCATGTTTGGAGTAGATCTATTTAAATAATTGGGAGGAGTTAGTGTGACTACATTTAAGAAAACTTTCTGGCATTAATATACTGCCATAATGTACATTTCTCCAATTCTTTGCTATTTCTATGGGTCAGGCACACATGCACAGAAATACACAGCAAACAGTGTATATCATCTGTACTGTTTGCTGTTTGCTGGGAGGCAAATTGCTGGGAGGCAGAGGCAGATTTCTCCCCCCCCCTTGTTTCCCTCCCCCAAAACTAAGGTGCGTCTTATACCCCGGTGCATCTTATACTCCGAAAAATACGGTACTTACTCCCATTGCAGCAAATACAATGGCAAAGTTGTCAGCACTGTAGTCCACCACGTCTTTGGATTTCTTCACCAAGCCTGCCTGACGACAGATCTGAGCCGCTATCTGGGGTAAAAAAATGGCAATGTATGACTTCAGCGTAATAAAGAGTTGATTATTAGGAAGAATGTAGATGATAATGCTATCCAAATGTCATTTATGAGGGTAACTGCTTTAATACAGGTAGTCCTTGACTTGCAACTATAATTGATATCATTATTCTGTTAATTGAGCCCAGAATGTAGGAGAACATAGGCAGAGTCTGAGGATGGAGTCAAGAGAGTAATCAGCCTAGAGTCATTATGTTCTCACAAGTTATTGAAGTCCAATTCCTCTTGAATTCTATTAACTCTTATTTAGCACCAATTTAGTTTTGACCATTAGTTCACTAGATTCTCGTGAGTAGGCATGAACAATAAATCAGCTAAAGTAGAATTTAAAATGTGGTCCTGATTCTTTGTGCCTGACACAGAATGACAGTCGTAAGTCATTCTGGTCAGTTGGTCATCATGTGACCAACCTGATTTTACAACTTTTTGTCATTAAGTGAACACCATGGTTGTTAAGCAAGTCCACTGCCTGCAATGGGTACCTTTTGCCAGAAGCCAAAATTAAAAAAAATGGGTTTTTGGCAAAAAATAAATAAATCATGAATTGTGGTCACATGACTGCAGGACACTGCAAACAGCCATAAATATAATCACAGGACCGCTGGGTACCCTGGGCATCATAACTTTGAATGGTTGCTAAGCAACTGGTCATAAGTCAAGGACTGCTTATATTTGGTTTGATTACACCTAATATAGAATGAAGAGTAATAGTTCAGATATGTAGGCATATAAGTGATCTACCTGTCCAATCTCTGACTAATGATGTTCTGGGGGAAAAACTGGATTACAAAGCAACTCACTTCATCAAAAAATTACTAGACTGAGAGATACTTCAAGAACAGAGAAAGCCACATCTCTGAAGATCAGTCTTCATCTTATGTCCTTCAAGAATTTCTGCAAAAGGAGGTGAGGTGGCTGTAAAGGATGCTTCCAGTTGTGGACCACATTCTGTGGAGAGGTGTAACATTTACTTGAAGTGCCTCTCCGCATCTCCAAGAAGGCATCCTTGGATTTCATCTCCAAGAAGGCATCCTTGGATACAGCTTTTAAATGAAATATAATGGAGTTCAGCTTTCAGTATGATTTTAGCTTAATGTTTTGATCTATCTTAATGTTTGGATTTATTAAACAGTTTTATTTTTAAGCTTGTTTTTATACTTGAGCTCCATGAAGGACTTGCTAGAGAGTGGCCTCCAGTTTTTTTCTTCTTCTTTTTGATCTGTCCAGGAATTCGACCATATGGTCATCTCCGAGTGGAGGAAGTGAGATGACTACTCCATAAAACGCTATTCAAACCCCTACCTCATTATGGGGCAATCCAGCAGCAGAGAAAATGGGGATTTTCTGGCCTCTGGCAATACTGTTCATACCATCTATAGCAGAAATGCCAGTCTGAATCATTTCTTCTGGATAGATTCGACACTGAGGATTGATAGGCTGACCTATTTCATTTTAATGGGAAAAACAGTCCATTTTAGTCTGCATTTTCGAAGAAAGCATGACCAGCATTTCCCACAAAGAATATTAAAATGCAACATACCCATGTTACAGTTCAAGCAATTTGTCTAAGGAAGTGGATATTTTTGAAGCATCTATACTAGGCGTGTCAAACTTGATTTCATTGAGAGCGGCATCAGGGTTGTGTTTGACCTTGGGGGGCCGGGCGGGCATGGCTGGGGTAGGCGTGGCCAGCTCAACATCACTCGTGTTGGGGGCACCTGTGGTGGTCTGGGTGGGGCTGGGGGGATGCATTGTCTCCAGTGGAGGAAAGCGAGACCAGGGAGAGTGCCAAACCCTTGTCCTCCAGAGGAGCCTCGACGACCCTCTCAGGCCACGCAGAGGACCCCTGGACGGCAGCGCAGGCTGTCCAGAGGCCTAGGCAGTGGAGGACAAGCGCCCAGCCCAGCCCTCGAGCTCCCAGGGCACCAGGACCCCACAGCCCAGCCCAGCTTCCCTGAGGGGATGCCCGGCTGCGCTTACCTCCTCCTTGAGGCTGCTATCTCGCTCTCCTTGGCCAGGTTGCTCATGGTGCATGTTTTTGGCCGGGATGGCCTCCTGCAGCCTCTGCCAGCAAAAACAGAGCTCGGGGGGCTGCATACGGCCCCCCTGGCCTCCATTTTTGGCCACGACGGCCTCCTGCAACCCTCTGCCAGTGAAAGCAGTGGGGGGGCGGGGCGCTGAGCTCCATTTTCGCTGGCAGAGGCACCGTGAGCCAGTCCTTCGCTGTTTCTGGCCTGGGGGCCAGATTTAAGCACCCCGCGGGCCAGATCCTCAGGGCCTTGAGTTTGACACCCCTGATCTATACATAGCAAGGTCTTGTGTGAGTTACTAACTGCAAGCTTCTCCTTAATTGACAGCCTCTAAAGATGGTGGGGTACTTTCAAAGCTTGAGGCCACACTGCATTTTTATTATTTAAATGACTACACAGTGATGAGCCAATTCTGGTTCCTTGAAGACCTCACCCAAGAAATGTCCAGTTCTCATAATCACTTAAAGTGAGTTAAAAGTTTCAAGGCCTTGAAACTGGATCTTGCTATCATTGGGTTAGAGTATCCTTTAGAATATAAGGTCAACCTTTGAAAAGAGACAGTGTAAGAAGTCTGTTGATTTTCTAGCTTGTGTAGGGATGTGCAAATGAGCCAAGATCTGATTTTAGTTTGTGATATGATTTGGATTCCACATGCTAATTTCTGAATTGATTTGAACATTTGGATGAATGTATGCAGAGATAGTCAACACATCTTCAAATCAATCTTCAAATCGACCACTTCATTCACTGAATCCTCAAATCAGTTGCAAACCCCAACTGATGGGATGGGATCACAGCAATTTGATTAGAATGGGTGTTTTAATCATATTTCATTTGACTCCATATTTGCAACTGAACATTCATACAGTTCTGCTTTCCTGAGCTGTATCTTTTATTATACTAGTCTACTACTACAGAACTGCAAACCCATTTCCTGTGAGACATTTATATTGTTATATTAAACATTTTAAACATACCCATGATATCAAGGTAGTCTTCGGCCAAGACTACAGGACCTCTGTCTATAGGTTTTCCTGAGCCATTAAACACACGTCCTACAAAGATCAAAACGAGAGGGAGGGAGGGAGGGAGAGAGAGAGAGAGAGAGAGAGAGAGAGAGATGCATTATTACCACAGAAGCTACCATACTGCATACAAAATAGATATCAGGACAAGTCACATATAAAGTTTTCCATCCAATAAACAAAATCTGATATTACCGAGCATATCTTCAGACACCGGGGTTCGAAGGATATCCCCAGTGAATTCACAAGATGTTCTCTTAGCATCGATTCCCGAAGTTCCTTCAAACACCTAGAAAAGGGCAAATATTTTCCTTCGTGTTTTTATTTCAAAAATAGCATTATATCCATTATCATCCATGGCTTCCTAACAAACATTTAAACAGAATCAAGAGAGTTATGCTTGTCCTTTATTTTAGGCTCCAGCTTCAACAGCTCAAAAATAGCTTTACTGTCACAAGACTATTTTGATGGGAAACTAATTCCAAACCCAACAGGAAATAAGATTACGGTGTGTTAAGCTTTCCTGGAACAAAAATATTGTGAGACCAGAAACTGAATGTACTTCTCTTTCATAAGAAGCCTGGAGGCACACAGTTTCTAAAATATTACAGCTCAATTTAATAAGCTCAATGTAAAATCTTATGTAAAAAAGATATTGGACCCTAGAATAGCAGGTAAGAATACAGGCAGTCCTTAACTTACAACAGTTCACTTAGTGACTGTTCAAAGTTACAATGGCATTGAAAAAAGTGACATGACTGTTTTTCACACTTACGACCATTGCAGCATCAAAAATCAGATGCTTGGGAACTGGTTCATATTTATGACGGTTGCAGTGTCCTGGGCTCATATGATCCCCTTTTGCGACCTTCTGACAAGCAAAGTCAATAGGGAAGCCAGATTCACTTAACGACGTTACTAACTTAACAAATGCAATGATTCACTTAACAACTGTGGCAACAAAAGTCGTAAAATGGGGCAAACTCACTTAACAATGTTTCACTTAGCAACACAAAATTTGGGCTCAATTGTGGTCATAACTCGAGGACTACCTATAAGAGTGTATCCTATTACTTCAGATAGCTTATTTTCATTGCAAAATTAGAAATATGACTGGGAAGCAATTTACCTGAACTACAGCTTTGGATCCACTGACTTCTAGGACTTGTCCACTTCTCTTTGTTCCATCAGGGAGTGTCAAATGCACAATCTCTGCATACCTGGGAAACTAAATGACAATAATGACAATCAACCAGGCCAAGAGATTTTTGTTAAGAGCAGGGGAGAACACAAAAGTAAAGCATAGAATATCAAGGGTGATCAAGCTCATTTCTTCAAATTTAAAGGTCAAATTACAACCTGAAAAAACTTAAGGGAACACTGAATTGTTAGACATAATTATAGACCAGTGTTTTTTCCCCCCCAATACCATTTTTATAAGCATTCAGTATGAAATTCTGACAGTCATAGCAATGGCTTGACAGCCACCTGTCAGTGAAAATTTACTATGGCATTTTATGGATAAGGGATAAAATTATCTTGCTTTCTCACCCCAGAAAAAAGCTGGCATCTATTCAGTAGCTTCCCCAAACTGATGTTCTTAAAATGTGATGGACTACAAACTCCCAACCAAAATTAGATATGCCCCGGATGCTGTTGCTAGTCCAATATCAGATGGAAGATGCAAAAAATAGAAAGGGTGGTCTAACTTTTCATGTTTGAAATTCCAGTGAAATTGGAAATCCCTGCCAGAGGTTACACATTGATAATGCTTTTGCATTTGATGTGAATTTTCAAAGGCTTCTGTAAATAAACCCATCAGTTATTTGTCTATGAATGTTATTTTACTGCAAAGGATGGGATGAGATTTCTATGTCTGTATTGAACATGTTGAGAAATGCTGTGTCCACAAGGATGGTATAGACACAGAGTCCATGCATTAGTTTGAACGTAATTTTCATTACAATATCAACCAAGCTAGCATTGAAATGGACAATTGCAAAATGCACTTAGACATATAGAAATACTTGCTATAATTAAGGAAAACACAACCACAGAAAACTGCACTTCAAATCAAGTGTTTTACAAACCCATCCAACCCCAAATTTACCTTCACTTGATCCAAGATTACAAGTGGTCCATTAACTCCAGATACTGTTTTATATGCTGAAAAGCCAAAATGAAGAAAAGATGTTTAAACAATTTAACATACTTAGTCAAAATTTACACAAATTTACTAAGTAATAATGGAAGCTATGTAACCACATCAAATACATTCTTATGCTTGATAGATCATCTCTGGAAAAGAGATCACAACTAGCTGAGTCATATGCTAGATATGGAGTGCCAATTACAGGTAGTCCTCAACTTACGACTGCGATTGAGCCCAAAATTTATGTTGCTAAGTGAGAAATTTGTTAAGTGAGTTTTGTCCCATTTTACAACTTTTCTCGCCACATTTGTTAAGTGAATCACTGTAGTTCTTAAATTAGTAACATGGTCATTAAGTGAACCTGGTTTCTCAGTGAACTTTGCTTCTCAGAAGGTCGCAAAAGGGGATCACATGACTCCGGGATACTGCAACTGTCATAAATGTGAGTTAGTTATCAAGCATCCATATATAAATCACATGACCATGTGGATGCATCCATGGGGATGCAACAGTCATAAGTGGGGGAAATGGTCATAAGTCACTTTTTTCAGTGCTTTTGTAGCTTTGAACGGTCACTCATTTAGTCAACTGTTGTATCGAGGACTATCTGTATTGTAAGCTAGCTAAAGTACTCTAAAGAGATTTATTATGCCACTGCTTTTTTGCCTCCAGTCTCTGAAAATGTAAAATCATGTAAATAGACTATCAACCTGCTATGCAACTCTAAAGTTGCTGACAACTAATTCAAAGGATGTGTGTTATTATCAAGACTGAATATATCAAGCCTTCTTTATTTTACCCTTTGCTGCAAAAGTGATGGGGGGGGGGAATCACCACAAGTTCAAAAGCTGCAGATCCTTAATCTTTAGGACAAAATTTTTGCCACAAGGAAACAAGTCAGAAGCTGCAATCTTCTCAGAGTACGCTAAGGCTCTGCGCCAGAATTTCCTTCAATGAATAGCTGGGAAAGATCATACCCATTTGCATTGGCACCAGTTATCTATACCTTCTTGAGCACTTGGCAATGGGAAAGCAATCAGAGGCAGACATTTGACATCCCAGAGTTTCTTACTCTGGGTTAAGGAGATCTGAACTATCCACAGTTGGGCCCACACGTCTGGATGATGTATTCATTTCGCTTCTTATTCAGGACACTTGCAAGGATCAACTAGTTTGAACCAATATTTATATTTCCTAAGAAAATGTGCTATAGAGTAGGGGTCCCCAACCCCTGGTCCGTGGACTGGCACTGGTCCGCAGCATGCCAGAAACTGGTCTGAGCAAACAAGCGAAGCCCCATCTGCGGGATACAGGCAACACATGAAATCATGCCCCCCCCCCCCCAAATTGAAGCCATGGTTTGCTTATAATGCCACAAGAACCTGGATCCATTCATCATGCTAAATTTCAAGAATTACCTCCACCAACCATACATTTTGACTTAATACATACCCGCTCATTTCATAAATAAATAAGACTCTGTGAAGCACTGTGGCCTGTTCCCATTGTCAAGATGGCTATAAGAAATTCAACTATCAAAGTTCATCTGGGCTCAAAGATGCAGCCAAAAGGTGTGCAGGAATTATTTTACAACAATCTATTCAGAAAGGAAGTTTGAGACATTGTATAATGAATAAAGGATGGGGGAGGTGGTGAAAAAGAGCATGCATAAAGGTATAAGGGCCCTTCCCAGCAAAAGCTTCAATTTAATCCCACATGACTGTAAAAAGAGAATTACTTCAAAGAGCACAAGGGCTTTATCAGGCTCACAAGACGAAAGAGTAATCATTAATCACCATCCCCCAAAATTAAGGAAAGGATGAACAAACCAGATTATTTCTAGAACAGAATAACTGAGTAAGAAGCTGCATCCAATCCATAATTATCTAGAAATAAATCTCACTAGACAATAGCGATACTTAAAATATGCCAAAGGGATTGTCCTATGAAGGTCACACCTAAGCACAAATCTTCATGGAATCCAACAAGACTCAGATCCAATTAAAGATTTGATAGACAAGAGATTAGCCATTTGGTCAATGATTTTCACAGATTTAGTAGCTACGTTATGAATCTGCTTTAGTTGTTGCCACTGTTGTTATTGCTATTTACAAATTGGACGAGGGACAGAATAAATCTGTTTTTAGTCACCCCACTTTGTCTTTGTGATAATTTAAACCAAGATGGCCTCCAGACTTTTTGCTCAAAAATTCCCTTCAGCATGGTCATTAGATGCTACAGGTAGTCCTCAACCTACAACCGTTCATTTTGTGACTGTTTAAAGTTTCAAAGGCACTGAAAAAAAGTGATTTATGACCATTTTTCACATGACCATTGCAGCATCCCCAGGCTCACCTGATCAAAATTCAGATGCTTGCCAACTGATTCATATTTATGACGGTTGCAGTGTCCTAGGGTCATGCAGTGTCCACCTTTGCAACCTTCTGACAATCAAAATCAGTGGGGAAACCAGATTCATTTAAGAACTGTGTTACTAACTTAAATAGCTACAGTGATTCACTTAACAACTGTGCCCAGAAAGGTCATAAAATGGGGCAAAACTCACTCAGCAAATGTCTTACTTAGCAACAGAAATTTTGGCCTCAATTGTGGTAGTAACTCAAGGACCACCTGTACTCACTTCTGGTCTCGGGAAAGGTAAACCCAGATTCTTATTTATCCAAAATGTCTCACCAGGTCATCTACCCCATAGCATTATTTTGTTAGGCTTCACATAATACATTGTATTTGGTGGTTGGCTTAATATGTGTGAATCCAGTCATAATTTTAACGGTACAGTTTGCATCTAGATTAAAACATTTTACGTAAGTAAAATATATCATCGTTTATTTGTGCTGGGGATTATCATGAGGATGTCTCAAACTTAACTGGAAGAACAGCTATATGAAACTATTTATAGCAAACATGATAGTATGTTACTTGTGTTGTGTCAACACAGTAATATTTACATGCCTGGTGGATTTGTAACAAAGTTTTTGGTGTACAGTAAAAATGTTTTTACAATATCACCAATTATGTTGATAATACTTGGGTTTTAAATCAAAACAATGTTAAAGTGTACATCTTTTAAAATAATTGGTCCAGGTTTTTTTTTAACCCTAACCTTAAATGTTTTAACATTGTACATATTCTTCTGCTGCTCAAAAGATGTGTGTGGTAAAACAGATATCTACAGTGTGTGTGTGTGTGTGTTTGTGTGTGTGTGTGTGTGTGTGTTTCATAGCAACTGGAGAGCAATCAACAAGATTTTTTCCTTCCTTCTCTACCACATTTGGGTATTAGCTATATCCTTAACAGCTATTGCACAACTGAAAACTATTTCTGCTAAAATCTTGCCAAAGTGCAAATCCCAGTCTCTTAAGGGTCCCTCAAAAGGTAAACAGGATGCTGTTTGAAAGCCGGCTTGTTTTATTAACTTTGTAACAGTAAAGTTACTGATAATTTTCAAATAATATTTACAACATAAGCACAGTCTTACATATGTTATCCTAGATAACATATTCCTTGCAACTGCAGAAACAATATACAAATCTAAGAACTGTGGGCACGAACACCCAATTTTACCCCTAACCTCCCCAAATAAGAGTTCGAAGTTAGTTAAAATGTGGCTTTCCAGGCCAATTCTGTACAACTACAATATAAATATTATGATTAACTCCTGAACATTTTGTCTTCTTTTCCCACTTTTTTGGGGAGAAGGGTTTATTTCCTGTCGCTCTCCAAACAATCTCATTTCCTTCCTGTGTGTTTGCCCATACAAAAATCCAAATATTTGGTTTCCAGTTGACCCTGCGCTTCTAAGAAAGCAACAACCAGCCACAGAAGACTAAGCCAGAATCCATGTGGCTAATATCAACCAATGCTTCCAAATTTGGCCAACATTGCTGGCAAACACACTGAAGTTCTTTCAGCAAAGGGAGTTGCAGGCACATCAGATGAGCCTCAAGTATCCTACTCCAGGCTTAGTTTTTTATTTATATCCTAGTTTGCAGTACTATCTGAGAAAGGATTACCTCCTGCTTGAATGAATTTCCTCCACATCCAACATCTGCATCTGTCTCCTCACTCTTTCCAGAGATATCTCGTTCTCTCATTCTGTTGAAGATGAAGAACCATATCTAAAAGCTGTACCCCTTAACTAAAGATATTTGGATGCTTGTGGCACACAAGGATTGGCCAAAGGCAACATTTTTTGGCTAATATGTGCATTTTAAATCTCAAGGGCATGGCATTTTCTGTCACAGGAAAGTCTTATATATTCTTACAAACAAATGCAACCGTGAGTGAGGATAACCACAAATAAAGCATTTACTAGAAAGCAAAGCCTTGAGGTTATTCATTGCTGCCCACTCTAAGTCCCCTTTTCTCCACCACCTTAGCTTCATTCTTCCTTCCTACATGGGCAGTCTTGCAACCGAAGCACAGGGCTACAGTCCAGTACTCTAGAAATATAAAAATGCTTGGAATGCACTTTTGGAAGTAAACAATTCTGGGGGCTAAAATGTGTGGCTTTGAAGCACAGCTGATATGTGTTTGTGATCTGCTTGAAAACTGGAAAGATTTATTTTTCTTTTAGAAAAATTAAAATAGGAGCGGGAAGAATTATTAGATACATTTGCCACCTTGAGTTATTTATAAAAAAATAAAAATATACATAAATACAAGATACATCCCTGAGCACAGGGAAATAATACTATTACTGGTATAGATTCAGGGTCATGGAGGTGCTGAAAAGACAGGATGGGAAGATACACAAGCCTCTATTCAACTAAGGAATTATCTCTAATGTAACTTTAGTATAACATTTCACAGCTTCCTCAGCAACATCTTCTCTGGAGATGCAAAGAGAGAAAAGAGATACTACTAAGAAAAAGAGAAACCTTACCTTCCATCTACATAATTAGATTTCTTTACCCTTGCCTGGAAATTACCTCTATAAAGGTAAAGGTATCTTCATAAAACAAACTAGATGTGCTTCTAAAAAACATTTCTCTGCTGTTGGAATTTTTCTGTTCATCCCTCTCTTGTATCTGTATGGGATCCATGAAGCTATTTTTCACTGCCGCAACACAGGATATCCCCATTCTGGGAGTTCCACAATTGCAAAACTTTATTTGCTGTTACACTGCCTTTGATTTACAGCAACAAAATCAGCATCAGGATATCCCTGTCCCAATCTGAATAGCAACCAAGCTTAATTTCCCAGTGAATAACTGAGCCTATTTCACTTTACATCTGATTTAATTGTGTACATTAAACTTGCACGCCACCTTATGCAAGGAGGACCATTATAGCTGAGTGGCAAGCAAATAACCAGCCAGCTCAACAATCTGAAGAGGTCAGCATCTAGATTTCCTCTCCCTTCTGATCTAAAGGCAACCAAGGCAATTCCAGATCAGGCTGAAATGAATAAAACCAGCTGTCTCACGCAACAATGTTGCTTCTATTTTGCCTTCATTTCACCTGGCAACAATAAACCTACACCCCAAAAGACCTGCAAGTGTGTCTCATCCCTAGAGCATTTCAAACACTGGGATGTGAGAGCGAAACCTCTGAGAGTGCCAGAGCCATCTTGCTTCCACTGACTGCTTTCACGCAAGCCTGCAGTGTGTCACATGATCTTGAGGCTTAGCCAGAATCTATTAGTCAGGAGGTTTCACAATCTCTCACTCTCATTTCTCGTTTTAATAGCAAACCAGGATGGTTCTGTTTGAACCTTTAAAAGAGAGAGAGATACAGAGAAAAGAAAAACCAGCAGGGAGAGAGTATCAGCTTCAAGGGGCAGCAATAGTATGAGTGGCAAAGACCATCCGTCAGTGGTGGAACAAGAGCATTCTAGTGGTTTCTTTCATGCACAAATCAGCACGGGGGAATAAGCTGACCAAGGAAAGAGAAGGCAGTCCATATTAAAAAATGGGGGAGAAAGACATGAAGTGGATAAGAAAAAGTGATAAAATCATGTGAGTTATTGCCTCAGATTAAAACCAAGGAAATTACAGAAGAGGAATCATTTACTGAAGCATATCTATTGTTAAGGGAATGGGCATGGAGTGCCACAAAGAAGCTTATCTGATCCTGCAGGGGATGGCATTGCAATATAGCCCCCTTTGGGCCTCCCCACTCCCAAAATTATCTCTACACCTTGGGATTTATTTTATTTTATGGCAATCTACCCTACCCTTGGACATTCAGTTCTAGCTAAGGGAGGTTTACTTGAAAATAAGCCATCCTGGGTTTCACTGGCCTTACTTGGAAGGAAGGGCTTCCAGCAGAAGCTGGCACTGCAGTGCTCTTTGTGTGTGCAAGGAGGGCCTAGCCCGGAGTGCCGGGTGGGTCTGATGCCAACCTAGGGAGCATTCAAGGAAGAGACACTCAACATCCTTGGAGAGAAAACTGAAAGGTCACACAGAGGCTCTTCCTGCAGGATGATGGGCAAGAAGCAGGGAAAAGCAGGCAGAAGCTGGGCCTGGCTGTGCGTGCAAGGTCTGGTCTTCACTGCAGGGCTTTGGGGCATGGAAATCTCTGGAAGAAAGGCTTGCGTTCCCTTCTCGGGCAAATGCACAGAGCAGGAGGATAGGGGCACCCTTTTTCATGCCAGGATGAGATCTGAAAAAGGAGGGGCTGCATCCCAGCCCGCACCCAAGAAGAGCTCCTGCATCGCCCTCTTTCTCTCTCTCTCTCTCTCCCGCCTCCCCCCGGCATCATCACAACGCACGGACAAAATCGCCCATCATCCCCAGCCAACATGGGATTTGCAATCCAATAGAGGGCGCCAAAGTTGGACCTGCTGCACCCAGGAGGATCTTGCCCAATGAACAAATCTTAGCTTTCCCCCTTTCGGGAAAGAAGAAGCCGAGCCTATCGGAGGGATCCCGGGCGGAGGTGACCCGAACTGCGCCCCTCCCCGGTCTTTTTCCAGCTCCACCAAGGGCTAAAAGGAGAGGCTCTCTTGGCACTAAGGCGCTGCCGGGCCCCCGTACTCACTGAGGCGGGGCTGAGAGATGTAATCGCGGGTGACGGCGGCCGCCTGATCCCGCGTCGCGCCTCCGCCACTCAGCTCCGAGACGGCGCCGTTCACCATCCCCCGGATCGCCCGCATCGCCGCCATCTTGTCCCGTCTGGACTGCCGCGTGATTGCGCAGGCGCTGATATAAGCGCTTTGCGTCACCCCCTCTACCCCGCCTTTCTCTCTCACGCCAACCCGGAAATCGCCGGGAAGGGAGAGGGGCGGGGCAGGAGGAGAGGAGCTGGCCAAAGTGCTGAAGGGCGGGGCCAGGAAAGCGCGATTGAGACGCGCAGGCAAAAGCAGGGCGAGACGCAGAGCGGCCAAGCTGCCCCTGAGCGTGTGCAGAGCGCAGAACAGCAGCTCCCCCGTCTGCAGGTTGCAATGGAAACTAGAAGCGAGGAGAGGCTCCCGACTAGGCCCAGGGTGTTCCCTGCCCACCTCAGGTGCTACAAAGACAGACATGCCTTAATCGGGAATCAAGTGCACCAGAGAGCTGGGACAGTTAGTTTCCACCAATCCCTGGTACTGCAAAGTGGCTGAACTTACTTCTGTTATATAAATCTGCATCATACAACAATGAAAGGGCCTCTAAGCACCTGCAGAGGGGCTTCTCCAAGTGCCACCTGTACAGCATAGAGAAGTCAAAGCTCCCAGTCTGGATTTTGCTATTTAAAACTGTGTCATAGAGCAGGGAGATGTGCATTAATATTGTAGTGAATTACTGTGGGGCAAGATGGATGGCTAATACATTTTATAAATAAATAAATGAACAAGGATCATGTCCTCCCCTTGAAAGTAAAGGCAAAACTCATGTTGTAAAATAGATTAAGATAGCCTTATTTACCTCTCAGGTTAGTAGCAGTCCTTTCAAAGTGAATTATAAGCAATATAAACAGTTGCAAATAAAATACAAGCAATAGGAGAGAAAAAGAAATATTGTAGGATTTTTTTTTTACCATAAGAGAGTCTATGTCAATAGCTGTGCAGGTTGGGGTAGAAACGGGGTGGGAAAAGGCCAGATAAGCAAGTGACTGCAGTGACTGCCAGTCTCAATATCCTTCTCTTAGTCAGTGGCACTGAGTCCCAGCTACTGTATCCAGAGACCTTGCTATCTGGGGCTGATGGGAGTTTATCAGGTTTGGGAAAACTGTTTCAAAGAAATAGCACAGAGCACATTTTTGTCCTGAGAGCTAGTAAACAAAAGTAAATACCCTGGCACCAAAGCAAGAGACAGATGGAAACTGGGTAAAGAGAAGGTCATTCAGTCTGTTGCATTTGCCTAGCAGGAGAAAGCAGCATAAGAATTAGAATACAAATTGGGTTTATATTTGATATACAGCCATCACTGGAATTCTTTCATAATGTCTTGACAGCATGAACTTTTCTTAGCTTTTTTTTTTTTTGTCCTTGGAAATCTCAAAGGTTTTTTGCTTTGTTAGCTGAGGAAAGACTGATATCTCCATTGCTAATAAGTTCCTAGTGTGGCTAGCATTAATAATAAAGGCAAGATCTTTTCTCTTTTTCTGCTGTGTTTTTGCACTTGCTTCCCCTCTAGCTGGGTGTACATGTATAAAACTATGTGTTTTCCAATCTAATTCAGCAGCAAGTAGAAGCAAATAGGTTTACAAAGCTTCCGTATGCCTGGTCACATCATTGGACTGCATTGTATCAGTTAATATTGCTTCCTACAGCCATCCTCTTGAAGCCTTTCAGAAGCATTGGAATATAACGCTCATTCTGATGAGCATTCATGACAAGGATCTACTTTGTTATATGGGGGTTATACCTGTTGAGAAGGATGTTTTGAATGGATTTAGGTAGGGAATGTTCTTGAGGAAGATGGGAATTGAATTTAGGACTTTCTGTATTCAAAGCAGGCCTTCAGATCTTGACCTATACGTTTGACCCACTCAAGTAGAATTCTTCCATGTTACAAATTCAGAGAAGCAGAAAAGGAAAGGATGAAGCATCATCCTACTTCCTTTAATTTGCATATGGACAACTGGCTAAGTGTCATCCGCTTCTTCCTCTGGAGGGGTGATTAATATGTGCATGTTGCAGACTCACAAATGTGTCCCAATGGAATAAATGTTCATGCGTTTGGTTTGAAAAATACAGATAGTCCTCGACTTACAACCATACTTACAACGGCACCAAAAAAGTGACCTATGACAGGTCCTCACACCTATAACCGTTGCAGGCTGCTTATAAATTAATTTATCATGGTAGGTTAGTTTTCTTATGGGTATCTAAGTCCAAAATAGTCTTCCTCTTCTTTTTCCTTATGATTGAACAGATTACATAATTTAATTAAAAAAAACATGCACATCAATTATCACAATAAGTGGAGCTACTGAATGTTGCATAACTGATCTATAACTTCAATTGGGCTCTCACACAAAGGATTTATTTCACCCATTTTATTATTTTCCAACTTGAAGCAGTCACTTTTAAAAACATGTTACTAAATTGAATTTAACATTCTTTTACAAAAACAGGTCCTGCAGAAACTTATGTATGCATGTACCGTGTTTCCCCGAAAATAAGACAGGGGCTTATATTTTTTTGACCCCCGAAATATGGCCTCGGCCTTATTATCGGGGGGGGCTTATTATTTTGGGGGTGCAGTAGGCGGTGAGCGTGGGACTGCATGTCCCATCGCCGCCACCTCCCCTCCCTGTTCTTGGCGCCGGCCGAGCGGCTGGCACGCCGCCNTTCCCCGAAAATAAGACAGGGGCTTATATTTTTTTGACCCCCGAAATATGGCCTCGGCCTTATTATCGGGGGGGGCTTATTATTTTGGGGGTGCAGTAGGCGGTGAGCGTGGGACTGCATGTCCCATCGCCGCCGCCTCCCCTCCCTGTTCTTGGCGCCGGCCGAGCGGCTGGCCCACCGCCTCGTGGAGCAGGACTCTGCAAGGGTTCTGCCGTTGCATGCACGAACTGCATGCAACGGCACAAGCCTTGCAGAGTCCTGCTCCACGAGGCGGTGGCGGGGGTGTGACAGAGACTCATTTTTGGCAGGTGGGACGTGTTGGGCCGCGAGACGCGTGTCCTACCTGGGACTCGTAGCTCCGTCGCGTTCCTCGGCGTTGTGTCCAGGGAAGCCCGTTGTAAAAGAAAACTTCTCGCGAGTTGAATCAAACTTCTCGAACTCGGGAGAAGTTTTCTTTTACAATGAGCTTGTCTGGACACAATGCCGAGAACGTGACGGAGCTACAAGTGTCAGGGA
>QLTV01003718.1:96257-153122 GCA_003457575.1 Thermophis baileyi | reverse complement strand
TGCTTTCTCCCATACTTGGGTATACCAGGTGATTTAACAGAGAAAAAAACATATATATATCCTTGTCCCTGGAACATGCAGATAGGGAGAAGAATCCTGTGGCTCAGAGGTTTAATCACTTGCCTTGTTAGGCAAGGGGCCCGGGTTCTAATCCCATAAGGGTGTGGCTAGCTGATGAGAGCTAAATAGCTTGAAATAGATCTATCCTAGTCTCCCTTTATTTATGTAAAAAAAAAAATATAACATATAGAAACGGACTGTCGTTTGTAATTAACTGTCTGGATGGCCCCTGGAGGGGCCAAAAGGCAAAAAGGAAGCAGTATGCTTTCTCCCATATTTGGGTATACCAGGTGATTTAACAGAGAAAAAAACATATAGATATAGATATAGATATAGATATAGATATAGATATAGATGATATAGATATAGATATAGATATAGATATAGATATATAAGCAAATTTGAAGCAATTTTAGCTTTTTTCTTCTTTTATAATTGTGTCTATTTTTCTTTATTTTTCTGGATTTAGTTAATAAAAGAATGGAGGGGAGGGGGGAGAAGGCCACCTCTGCATTTATATTTACACTCTAAAGCAAACAATAGCATAAAAGGAAAAAGAGATATGGAGGGAAGAGGAAAATGACCCAAATCAGGGCCAATTCTTAGGGTCCTATAGAACTTTTTATGCACAACAGAGTGCAGAGTGAGTGGTATAAATATAAAGGGAAGAGGGGGTTGTTTACAGCACCAGCTGGACTTCTATAGTTTAAAGATTGAAAGGGACAAAGGTTGCTGGCTTTTCATCTGAGCTCATATAATAATCTTATTTCGTTTAGCTCTTTGCTCTAGCTGAATGGAACAGCTGCAACAGGGTTTCTCAACCTTGGGAACTTGAAGATGTGTGTACTTCAACTCCCAGAATTCCCCAGCCAGCACTCAACTTCTGGGAATTGAAGTCCACACATCTTAAAGCTGTTGAGAAACATCAAATCCAGTGGATTATGGAGAGGCAAAATCCAGTGGAGCTGATTCTCTGCAGGGATGATGCAGAGTCTGCTATTCTTTTTTCCTCCTGGAATGACTGCTAAAACATCTAACTATGTTGAAAAAACAACAATAGCATTGTCGCAATCTGTTTGTCAAAGGCTGCTCTTCCCAGCACAAAACTATCCAGATGTTTTGGTATGTCCACTCTTAGAATTCCTAAACAATATGGTCTAATTGTTTGAGCTGGATGAGGCTTAAAATTGACAGATACTTCCTCTTATCCCTTTGTGGTTTTCCTCTGTCATGTTTTTCTTGGATTAAACTACTATCAGAATGAATTGGGGAGAATAGTTGTTGCTTAAAAGAAGGGAATGAACTATTTATTTATTTATTTATTTATTTATATATATATATATTTATTTATTTATTTATATTTTGTCAAGCATGTATAAGTTAACAGATATAAGTATAAACATGTTTATGAATACATGAAATGGATACAAATAAACAGGGACATTAGGACAGGGATGGTAGGCAGGATGGTGCACTTATGCACGCCCATAATAAAGATGAAGGGTAATTAAACTCACATTCCAGATGTTGCTCACCACTACCCTTATTATTTGGGGCAACTAGAAATGGTAACTTAGCAGTTTCTGGAGAACTTTAGATGGCTTCTCCTAGAATGCCCAAGATAAGATTGTTTAATTCCCTTCAATTCTGTAAATCAGTAATTTTGCTAAAAATATTTAGAAAGGGGATGTAGAGAAGGAATATTGTACAGGGAAGAATATCAGAGTCCTCTGAATATTCCTATGGGAACTGGGATTTTGTTATCTGTCCCTCTTTGATCTGGGACAGAAGTATGTACTTTTGAATGATAAACCCTGACTTTAAAATTGGGTATTTTTGAGGTGGCTCTTAATGCCAATCATCTCAGTAGTCTACCTGCCATTTCCCTGGCTTTGACACAGAGGGAGCTGCTGAACTGATTGGGGCATGTTTGAGCTATCAGTTATGCCTTCCTGGTCAAGAAATCCTCATATCCTTTTCAGATAAAAAGGAATATTAAATTCACTTAGCGAAGCATTTTCAGAGCACTGTGAGAAAGCACCAGGAAGACAAACAGTGATATATTCAAGAATGGTAAGGACTCTCCTTTTCTCAATATTGAGAGGTATGACAGGGTGGAAACTGATGAGGCCACTAGAAGCCTAATGGAAGGAAGGAAGGAATAAAAAAAAAAAAAAAGAAAGAGAAAAAAAAAGAAAAAAAAAAAAAAAAAAAAAAAAAGAAAAAAGAAGGAAGGAAGGAAGGAAGGAAGGAAGGAAGGAAGGAAGGAAGGAAGGAAGGAAGGAAGGAAGGAAGGAAGGAAGGTTAAAAGTATAATTTGACACTTGCATAAACTCAAATCCAATGAGTTGTACTAACTTCCAATATCTCTTTCCTCTGAGTAATATTATGAAACTTCTAAAACACAAATCTTATTAAAAGACAATGCTTTTAGGTTGTTCAACTCTAGGTACCCCTGTGGTTTACTAGACCCCTTCCTTAAAGAAAGGGTATGTTAGGACAATGCAGTAAGTTGAATGCAGCACAACTAGTATGCAAATTTTCAAGTTCTACCTATAGAGATTCTTCTGTGATTGAATGTTTTGTAAACTGTGGTGATGGAGAAGACCAGTGATTGCCGCTTGTAACTTTTTAAAAATAAGCTTGTCAGGATTGATCAAACCTAAAAGAATAAGCCTCTGCTAACTGCTAGTGCTGAATAGTTTTCAATTCATACTGCATCAAAGATTAAAGAAACAATAATATGTGTGTGTGTGTGTTTGTAAGTCTGTACTTGGCTATAATGCTGTCTGATTCACACCAGAACAACTGAAGAAGGCAGAAGCTGAAATCCAACTTTCTTATTGTTAGTTTATTTAAAAAAAAAACCATTCATATTTTGGTGATGCTCCATGTTCGTTCAGGATCTAGAATAAGTAAACTAATTTAAAATGATACTTTATTCAGGTCTGTATATTTATTTTCCCTTTTTTGTTTTCCAATGTGCTCTTTTCAGAAGATTGTTTCAGGAATCATTTTGGACTTTTATATGGATGTTTCACAATAATTTGGATCAGAGGTAATGAGAGCAGCAGTTGACTGGCTAACAGAATTTTCTGTTGTATTTTTTCATTCTTTATTTTGGAAAACTGAATGAGAGAGCAGTCCGCATATCTGCAAAGGCTGTGGGAATCAATATCCCCATTAGGTCAATATCTTTTACTCAACTCACCGGCATGGAATAAAATGCAAGATTTTTACGTCCTTGATAAACATTTCTGGAAAGTTTTGCATGCTGTTTTGTGCCTTGTGATTGGTTGCAAAAAGAGGTTGTCCTTAAGTCAATTTTGGAACTGTCCTTTTAGATATATTATTGATGCTGGAGTTTGGGTGAACATTTTGCTAAAATCTTTCCCTTACAGGATACACAAAAATTTAAATTCTAAGAAGCAGTGAAAAGAAACTCAGAAAATGAAGATTCAACTCTTTCCTAAGCTAGCAACTGAATGCTCCCTGTGGCTCTTGTTAAAAGAGGGAAGAGAATCCCGGAAATTGGTTTTACTGGTTGTGTTTGTGGCTCTGCTAGTAGACAATATGCTTTTCACAGTTGTGGGTACGTAGTGTTTTGGTTTGCTCATTCTTCTTAAATGTGGAGGCTTTTATATTGCTTTTATACTGCTTTCTCTCACACAGCAGCTTATTTCAGCAGCCACTTCTTAATAGTATCCATTCAATTTACTCAGAATTCCTCATACATTGTTCAAGGACATTCTGAATAAAATATATTGGCTGCCAGTTGGAATGATATTAGTTGCTATATATATTCATGTACAAGCAGATAACCTTATTAGTTACAATATATACTTGTGTATAAGTGGATATGCCACACCCTATTTTTCATGGTACAGTATATTGGTTAAAAATTCAAGGGTTGACCCAATTTTGGGGGTGCATTTTGGCACCTAAAATTTTCAAGTTTATCCCAAAGTTTATACAGGTTTATACCCCAAGTTTGTATTTGACTGCCATCATCCCAAACCTAATCAGATTGTCCTGCAATATAGTGAGTGTGTATGTCAGGGGTGTCCAACCTTGGCAATTTTAAGACTTGTGGACTTCAACTCCCAAAATTCCCCAGCCAACCATGTACAAGTCTTAAAATTGCCAAGGTTGGACACCTCTGTGTATGTATTTGTGTGCATAGATAAAAAAGCAGTTGGTAGAAGGCAGAAAGCAAATACATTTAAGATAAAAACAAAAAGGCAAACTTTTTTTTTGCAGGAGAAATATTGCCTAGCTATTCTCTTTTTTTCAGTGCCAATCATCCCTTCATTTCTATATGCTGCACACAAAAATATCAGCCACTCTGCAATTCAGGCCACACTTCCAAGGGTTCCTGTGCCTTTCTCAGCTGATCCCTCTACTTCGGGCTTGTTGGACTATGACAACATCACAACAACAGTCTCAAGCCGTGATACTCTAGCCAGTGTCAGTAGGAGCCAAGAAGGAACAGTTGCCTCCCCTTTCCCCATGGATGCTTTGAACCATAGTTGTACAGATGGAATGGACTCTCTTTCAAATGAAAATGTTCGCGTTGGGCTGCTTTTTGCCTCAAAAGCTTTGATGCAACTCATAGCAAATCCCTTTGTGGGACCCTTGACCAACAGGTAGGTCAGCTTTTAAACAAACAAATCAGAAAGACTTTCTGTACTGCAACACACTCAATTTGCAAACTTTCCAAATACTCAGTAGGAGCTAGTTTGGGCTAGTGGTTAAGCATCAGGCTAGCAAACAGGAGACTCTAACTTCTAGTCTTGCCTTAGGTCAGTCACTCATTCTTGGCCTTAGGAAGGAAACAATGGCAAGTCACTTCTGAAGTCTTGCCAAGGAAGAGCTGGCTTCATGCCCAAGGCAGGACCTCTTGTTATTTTAGCGAAAACTGGGGAGGGTCCTGTCTGAGACGCTTTTTCAAACTACATTTCTGCCCTGGACCCAGATTTCTTTTATCTGACCATTATCTTGCAGCTTTTTTTCCTATTCCTCAAGATTACTTCTTAAGCCTGTTACAGTTGCCATGTTTGCAATAGGGCCTCTATGATGATTCACAAGAGTCAGAAGACATGCGTAATGGCAACTAAAGCAGGCAACAGCAACCTGCCATTTTAAAGCATCTCCAATACCTCATTTGATCTGATATTAGATCAACCTAAGGATTTCAGGAAATGAAAATCATGTCCCCTACTATGATGGATGCTCAGACACATAGTAGAAAATCTTGTTTCCTTCTTCCTCCCGGTCATTCAAGAAATGTTGTGAAGTAGCTTGTGTTGAACTCAAAACCATTTTTTGTCCCTGTAGGATAGGATACCATATCCCCATGTTTCTTGGATTTGTTATTATGTTCGTCTCTACACTATGTAAGTATGAACATCTACACAACATGTATCTCCTCTGATGTTGCTGGATTTGAACCCATGGGATAGAATACAACAGTACTTTGTTCACCCCATTCAACTATGTTTACAGAATAGAGATGTGAACAATACAGAAACCTGTTCTTTAATTTTAGAAAGTGTGCAGAGAAGAATAACAAAGATGATGAAGGGTCTAGAGCAGTGAAATGCTCCCGGTTCGGACCGGTTCGGGTGAACCGGTAGCGATGGCTGCTGGTGGTTCGCCGATCCGCCAGCGATGGCTGGCTGGCCACGCCCCTGAACCAGTCCAGTGGTTGCCGCTCGCTTGCCCTGCAAGCTGATGTCCCGGGACTGCACATGCGGTAGGACGTGAGTCTGCACCAGAAGAGGGCTGCGGGAGATGCAGTGCGCATGTGCAGCAGCCCTGGGACATCTGCTTGCCATTTCTGGCCTTTTGGGCCTTTTCCGCTTGCTGTTTCCTGCCACTCTCAGACTCAGCCCCATAGCAGCAGCAGCAGAAGGTAAGGCCGACACTGGTGGGGAGGGGGAGGAAGAAGCGGAAGGCCACGTGGAAGGCAGGAAAGCATGTAGGGGTGGTGAGGAAGGAAGGTAGCAGTCTACTCCCTTCCCCGCCACCCCGACATGCTTTCCTGCCTTCCACGTGGCATTCCTGGTGTCCCCGTAGCCAGCTTGTGAAGGCAGGCAAGCAGAACGCCACGTGGAAGGCAGGAAAGCATGTTGGGGCAGCGGGGAAGGAAGGTAGCAGCCTACTCCCTTCCCTGCAGCCCTGACATGCTTTCCTGCCTTCCATGCGGCCTTCCCAGTTTCCCCGTAGCCAGCTTGCGAAGGCAGGCAAGCGGAACACCACGTGGAAGACAGGAAAGCATGTTGGGGCGGCAGGGAAGGAAGGTAGCAGCCTACTCCCTTCCCTGCAGCCCTGACATGCTTTCCTGCCTTCCATGCGGCCTTCCCGGTTTCCCCGTAGCCAGCTTGCGAAGGCAGGCAAGCAGAACGCCATGTGGAAGGCAGGAAAGCATGTCGGGGAGGCAGGTCTCCCATGCTGGCTCCGCTAGGCTTGGGGATCCGAATCAGCCCACTGGCTTCCCACCCGGCTACCTGCCTGTTCTCTTTGACCGCCAGCGCCATTCCGGGAATTCGGCTTGCGGAGTCCGGCGCTCTGGGGGAAGGAGGCTCAGCCACAGCGCCGCTTCCCGCTGGCGAAGAAGCAGAGTGAGAGGGGCAGAAGCTGCTGGTGGCCAGTGGGCGGCAGCCCCCCACACGGGGAGAGGGCCAGGGCAGGCCCGGCCGCACCGCTGTGGAGCTTTCCCTTCGGCCTGGCCGGCGGCGCTTACCCGGGTGTGCGGGTAGCCCTTCATCTTCGCCATGTCACCCCACTTGTAGTCGCGCAGCCGGCCGGAGAGGGACATGGCGCAGGCAGAGTGGTCGATGCAGCCACTGCTGAGGCCGCCCTGGCCGAGCGATCGCCGTGCCTCCCCAGCAACAAGCGCATTGAGGTTGCCTTGCCCACCTTCGCCGCCTCCATGCGCTGCACATGGAAGGGGCTGCTGCCGCCGCTCTTGCCACCCTCCCTACCCGCCTGTCTGCAGATGTCCACCTGCCCGAAGTAACCCCGCCGCTGTTCGCTTTCATTTCACAGCGGGAGAAGGAAGAAAGCTGAGGGAGAAGTTGGGGAAGGAGAAGGAGGTGGAGGGTCCTGCAGTCTCCGGCACAGCAGCTGCCGCTGAGAAGTGGGGAAGTGGCCTTATAGTGGTCCGACCCGGCTTTCAGGCCGGCGGGCCACGGGAAGTCAAAGCACTAAGGGAAAGGGGGATTGCGAGGGGGAGCAGCCCTCTCTGCGCTGAATTGGGACCATTCGGGGTAGTCCCAGGAATTGGGTGAGCCGAGCCGCAGCTTCTTGCCTTCTTAGCTCAGGGAACGGCTGTTTTCTGCAGGAGGACGACTATGGTGGGGGGGTTCTACCGGCCGAAGTACAGCTCCCCCCCTTTTTTCCTTTTAAATGAAAAATCATTGTGACGCTGTCTAGTGTTTTGAGCCGGCACGGGTGGAAGGCTGCCTTTTCTACAGCATCCCACTCCCTTCTTTGGATCGCCTTACAGGGGGTGAGGTTCTGCCTTTGCAGAAACAGGGCAGGCGGTTTGTATGGAGGATTGGTAGGGAGGGATGCGTGGCCCTCCGGGATGGGGCAAGAGAAGGCTCCGAGTTTCGCTTGGGCAGTCAAGCCAGATGGCGGAGGGAAACTCAAAGCGTTGGGGGCTTCAGAAGGGCAAAATGTGCTTCAGAATGTGCAGCTCCTGGATCTAACAGTGAGTGACATGAGTGATGTCAAGTTGGCCATGCCCACCCAGTCACATGACCCCCCCACCAAGCCACGCCCACAGAGCCGGTAGGGAGAAATTTCACATTTCACCCCTGGTCTAGAGGCTAAATTGTATGATGAATAGTTGAGGGAGCTAGGTAGGTCTAGCCTACGAGACGGATTGGTGGTGGGGGCATAGTAGCTGTCTTCTATTCTTTGAGGGGCTGTCACAGAGAAAAGGGGATTGAATTATTCTCCAAAGCACCAAGGCCAGGACAAGAAGTAATGGGTGGGAGCTTGTTAAGGACAGATCCAATCTAGAAGTAAGGAGAAATTTTCTGACAGTGAGTACAATTAATCAGTGGAACAGTTTGCCTCCTGAAGTTGCAGAGACTCCATTGCTAGAGATTTTTAAGAATAGACTGGACAATCATTTGACTGGGATGGTATAATGGTATAAGGTCTCCTTGTGCAGGGGGTTGGATTAGAAGACCTTTGAAATCCCTTCCAGTCCCATGATTCTATGTTTGTGGAATAATATTGAATAGTTTTGGTTCTGGGGCAGGCAATCTAGCGTCCTGCAAATATTTTGGTCTCCAAACCCATAATATCTTGTGCCTTAGTTATATTGACTACAGATGCTGGGAGACTAAAATATTAGAACAGCTCAGTTTGCTTCATCTTGATATTTGTCCAATATAATTCAATAAAATAATATGTAACCAGAATTTCAATGTACTTTCTGTCTTTAAATGTAAATTAGTTGTTCTTGTTATTTTACAAATGACTGTTATTACTCAATTAGTCTATTGAATGGATAATTAGCAGTTTCTGCTTTACTTCTCATTTCCCAAAATAAAATCAGTGTTGGCTTAGGCTTCCATCAATTTATTTTTAAAAACTCTACATGAAAATTCCAGTATATGCATTTCTTCTCATCTGCATTGCTGCATGTAATTTCCCCCCTATATAACACTTTTATGCAAGTAATCTTCTCCTAATGTAACACATTTTTATTCTTACTTCCTTTCATATAACTTTTTTGTTCTGAACATTGTAAAAAAAAAATCTGAAAAATGCAGGTTTTGGCACATAAAGGTTCATGAATTGCTTTGGCAAATCAGACCAATTCATAAACTGCAATCATCCATTCACTGCCAGGAATTCAATCCTGATCAGCTCAAGGTTGACTCAGCCTTCCATCCTTCCGAGGTCGGTAAAATGAGGACCTAGATTGTTGGGGGCAATATGCTGACTCTGTAAACAACTTAGGGCTGTAAAACACCATGAAGCGGTATATACGGTAAGTCTAAGTACTAGTGCTATTTAGCAATCAAGTTCTCTCCAAAAATCCTTTTTTGGAAGCATCCATAATTCCAGTAATCTGATTCTGCACCTTTTATTTCCTTTAGTGTTTGCTTTTTCAAGGAGTTACATCTTGATGTTCATCGCTCGAGCGCTGCAAGGCTTTGGTTCTGCCTGCTCATCTGTTGCAGGTAAACATGCTGGCAGGTATTATTGGCAATGCTATAGATCTTGCACAGCTGGGACAATATCCTGGAGTGCCAGGAGGCACTTATTTATTAATTAAATAGATTTATATGGCTGCCCAACTCACACTTGGTGACTCTGGGCAGCATATTATATTAAAAATCAACAATACAACCCCCCACTCACTGCAATGGTGATAAACACGATCATACAAACCACACAATCAGCTCCGAATGAACCTGAAGACTCCAGACTGACTGACAAAATCATGTCTTCAGGGCCTTCCAGAAAAGTAGCAAAGAGGAGAGTCAACCTTATTTCAGGGGGAATGATGTTCCAAAGGGAAGGAGCCACTACAGAGAAGGCCCTTTTTCTAGGCTCTATTAGGTCTAGTACTTCTTTAATAGATGGGACCTGCAACATTCCCTGCCTTCCCACTCTGATAGGTTGGGAGAATATTACATCTTGAAAGTTCAAGTCCTTGTTTAAATTTGGTATCTCCAGTGATGGACAGGAAAGTTGCCCACCTGGAATCTTTGATTGTTGCTATTCACATCACTTAGCTGGATGACCAAAGATCTCATTCCTTGTTCTCAAACAAGGGACCAAGAAGGATATGCCTCCTGCAACGTATAATTTCTATATCAGTTCTACTTTACTTCTTGGAGTAAAGAGACTGATGCTGAAATTATAAAGGGAAAATCTATTTATTGAGTTGAAAAGTTTGGGGTGATAAAAGAAATAAAAAAAAGAAAATCTTCAATATTGGAGGAGATTTGGGGTGGAACATTGGGGGAGCATACTTTCTCCCTTATCACAGATGAAATTACAGCTTCCACAACAGCTGGTGGTGAAGAACAGGGGAAAAGAAGAATTCCATAGACCATGAAGGTAGTCTCAGTCTTTCACTTCTGCACAGTGCAATAATGCTAACACTAACCCATGCCTGTTGCTTATTTCTAGCAACTCAAAACTGATTGGCTCCACTCTGTCCCTGCCTGCAGGTCTGGGGATGCTTGCAAGTGTGTACCCCGATGACTATGAGAGGGGAAATGCAATGGGAATAGCATTGGGAGGTCTGGCTTTGGGAGTTCTGGGTGAGTAAATGTACATTTAATACTGTTTAGAGCACCTAGGAACTCATGCAGAGCTCACTTTGATGCATCTCCCCAGCTGCTTCCCTTTAGGACTCTGTTCATTATTCAGTTGTCTTTGTCTGTAGTTTGCTGGTAGCTTTTCCCAACAGTTAAGCTGGAAAAAGATAGATCTGCTGTATATCCAAATGGGTCTTTGCATGTAAGCATGATCTACTATGGATTATTGCTTAGCATTCCTGGAAGAGAACAAGTGAAGAACACTGGAGTGTAGATCAGTGGTGGGATTAATTTTTTTTTACTACCGGCTCTGTGGGGCGTGGCTTGGTGGGCGTGGCAGGGGAAGGATACTGTAAAATCTCCATTCCCTCCCGATCAGCTGGGACTCGGGAGGCAGAGAATAGATGGGGGCGGGGGCAGTCACAGGTGGTATTTACCGGTTCTCCAAACTACTCAAAATTTCCGCTACCGGTTTGGTGGTCATGTGACTGGATGGGCATTGCTAGGTGGTCATGTGACTGGGTGGGCATGGCCAACTCGACATCACTCACCATGCCTGGCCCCGCCTCCCAGCCTCAACAAGATACGATCTCTATTTATTTACTACTACTGAACATCACTTAACGGTAGCAAGGAAAATCACAAAATGGAGCAAAACTCACTTAAATCTTGCTTAGCGATGGAAATTTTGGCTCAGTTGTGGCCATAAATCGAGGACTACCCCTAATGAGAATGTAGGATAAGGAGTCTACTTTGCTCACCCCTTTGGGGTGACTTTCAAGAAACATTTCAAGATGAAAGATTTTGAGCGCAGGTGGTAGTGTCGCCGAAGCTGGTGTTGGTTGGTGGGGCAGCCGCGCTCAGCCGAGGGCTGCCAGAGGGAGGCGGGGAATCTGAATGAGGGCAGCGCTCCCGGCGAGAAGGCCCTTCGGTCGCTTCTCAGGCGAGGAGATGGGTGCTACCCGGCTGCCTTGGGAGCAAGGGGGAATAAAGAGGCCACCTGGCAGGCCAAATGTTCACTCACTCGCTTGCTTTGCTGTCCAGCCTCTGCTCTTGCAAGCTGCCTTTTCTCTTCCTGGCTACCCTCTGCTAGAGCCACCCCCCTTCTCCCTCTCCCTCCTCGCTGCTGGGCGATCCCGTGTGAAGAAGGGCTCCACAGCCGCACTTTTTTAAAAAGGAGTTTTAATGAAACCTCCAATGCCACAGCCAAGATCCAATCCCGAGCCAAAAAAAACAGCTCTCCCCTCCCCACCTGGCGTGTCTGCTTCCTCTAGCTAAATCAGGCCTAGACCCTGAGGGAGGATGAGAAATTTAACAGGAGGGGGGGGGAGGACGGAAAGGCAGCAGAGCGAGGTCCATGAAGTAAACTCAGGTTTCTTAGCTTGGACCAGCAAAAGGCAGCGGGCGGCGGTGGCAGGGAATACAAAGGCCAACTGGAGTGATGGTGCAGCGCTTGGCCAGCCAGGCTTCAAAGAAAAGTTTGCTTCAGGGCAAAGGGCACAACCTGTTGTCTAAAACAGAAGATCCTGCTAAGCTCCAGATCCTACAAAACAAGCCGCGGTGGTTCAGTCCAGCTCCTGCCTTTCTAAACCTCCCCCCCACCCCGCTTGCTTCCACCGCAGACTCACCAGCTCAGCTCGCTTAGCTCCATCCCGTTTCCCCTTCTTCAGAGGCCCCTTACTCACTCTCCCCGCTTCTTCCCCTACAACTGCCTCTTTCTTCGTCCAAACATACATACAGAGCAAACACGCACACATCTCACGGCCGTCTCCTCACAGAAGGTCCCGGCACTGTGAGATGTGTGCATGTTTGCTTTGTGTGTACGTTTGAGGCCGAGAAGGAAGAGACGACTTAGCCGAACTTTTCTGCGAAGGGGCAGCCGCCGCAGCCTGTCCCTTTAAGGTCCACCCTCTGCCACCCAGCTTCAGCTTACGGAGCAACCGGGACCGGGAGAGTCGAGCCCTTTTCCTTTGGCAGCGGCGGCCCCGCTTGGCTGCCTTTGCACAGGGCCAGACGGCAGGCAGCATTGAAGTACCTTAAAGGGACAGGCTGCTGCAGCTGCCTTCCAAGCAGCTTAGCTGCCCCTTCACAGAAACGTTTGGCCAAGTTGTCTCCTGCTTCTCAGCCTCAAACATACACACAGAGCAAACACGCACACACCTCATGGCGCCAGGACCTTCTGCGAGGAGACAGCACATGGGCGAGTCCCTCTGGTGCTGTGAGATGTATGCGTGTTTGCTCTGTATGTATGTTAGAGGCCAAGAAGGAGGAGACAACTTGGCTGAACTTTTCTGCCTCCCTTCACAGCAAAGCTGCTTGGAAGGCAGTCGCTGCAGCCTGTCCCTTTAAGGTACTTCCATGCTGCCCGCTGTTCGGCCCTGTGCAAAGGCAGCCAAGCGGGGCCGCCGCTGCCAAAGGAAAAGGACTCGACTCTCCCTGTCCCGGTCACTCCGTAAGCTGAAGCTGGGTGGCGGAGGGGGGACCTTAAAGGGACAGGCTGCGGCGGCTGCCCCTTCGCAGAAAAGTTCAGCCAAGTCATCTCCTCCTTCTCTGCCTTAAACGTACACACAGAGCAAACACGCACACATCTTATGGTGTCGGAGGGACTCACCCATGTGCCGTCTACTCGCAGAAGGTCCCATGAGCTGTGTGCGTATTTGCTCTGTGAGGCCAAGAAGGAGGAGACAACTTGGCCTAACTTTTCTGCCTGAAAAGGTTCTATGTGGAGCGGCTCCATGTGCTCTCCCAGTCAGCGGCTGCTTCTCTCCGCCGCTGCTTTTGCTGGGAGAGTGTCTGGCGCAGCACAGTGAAATTTAGCAGCCATGAGCCACCACTTTCCTCTAAGTCCCATCTGGAAAGCACTGCGGCAGAGAGAAGCAGCCAGATTGAATGCTGTTTCTCTCTACCGCAGCGCATTCTGGATGGGACTTACAGGACCCAAAGCGGCAACTCACGGTTGCTAAATTTTACTGTGCTGCACAAGATGCTTTCCCAGCAAGAGCAGTGGTGGAGAGAAAACAGCTGCCGACCCGGAGAACACGTGGAGTGGCTCCATGTGCTCTCCGGGTCAGCGGCGAGCATGGGCAGTGAGTGTAGATTTCCCGGGGGGGATGCATTCAACGGTCCTGGGGGTGAGATGTAAGTAAAACAGAAACTTACCTAACTAGGGAGTGGCAAAGGCTTAGGTTGGGAGCGAGGAAGCCGGAGAGCAGCTGGGCTGCGGGCGCCACATGGTCTGGGCTAGGACCTAGGCGAGCTGCGATGGCTGGGGAGCCAGGAAAGCGGGCGACCCAGTGAGGTAACTGGAGAGGGCTTAGGCGAGCTGCGATGGCTGGGGAGCCAGGAAAGCAGGCGAGGGAATCGGCTGGGCCGTGGGCACCACGTCGGAAGGCAGGCAAGCTGGCTGGCCAACAGAGACTGTGTGGTCAATGCAAGCAAGGAGCCAAGCAAGCAACAGCTATTCTGGGGAGGCGAGATGAGGAGTGACTGGGTGGGGCGGGGCGAGCGGCAAGCAGGTGGGAGGGGCAAGCGGTGAGCAGGCGAACGGGCAGGCAGCGAGCGGGCGAGCGGGGGTGGGGCCAGCCAGTGGTGGGATTTGCCAGTTTTCTGAACTGCTCAAAATTTTCACTACCGGTTCGCCTGAACCGGTCCGAACCGGCTGAATCCCATCTAGATACTCAAGATTAGATACTCCTAATAAGGTCACCCAAGGCATGAAGCTCACTCTAGTAGGGATCTATATTGGGTGGCAAGCATATAGGAAAGTGATCACTTTAGTGATAATAGCAAAGACATCATTTTCAACCTGCTGGGAGAAAGCAATGATAAACCACTCCTGTATCTGACCAAGAAAACTAAATGGCTGGACAATATAGTGTCATATATTGGATCAACATGCTACTGGGGAGAAGCTGAAGTTCTTTTGAAGTATTAGTGGTGCTTATAATGCATATTGTTGGTGATATTTTTATCTATTTGTTTATTAAATTTATATGCTGCCCATCTCACTGATAAGGCGACTCTGGTAAGGCTATGTTGATATGCAGGAAGAGAAAATCCAAACCTGCAAAATCAGAATTGCAATGGGAACATGAAATATTAGAAGCATGAACATGGGGAAGTTCAACACAATCAAAGATAAAATGAATTGACCACACACTGACAGGTGTGTGATATGATATGAACTGCAGTAGGTTGGAACTGGAAACATTTAGTCAGAAGATCACACTGTTTACTACATAGCACAACAACAATGACAGCAAAGAAGGAATATTGTAGCTTTGATAGTCAGAAAGGATATAGTAAAGACAGTTCTTGGCCATAATGTATAATCAATGGCCAAATACTATCAGGTAGACTGCATGGACAATCCTTGTCTAAGTTATCCACTGATGCAGAAGACAAGGAAATTGATAAGTTTTATGGTCAAGTTCAATCACATCCTGTAAAGAAAGTTTGTTTTTATAGTTTGATACTATTGGAAATAGTAAAGTGGTTGGACTGTTTGGTCTAGAAAACAGAAATGAAGCAGGAAAAGGAACAGTTTGCCAAGCAACTAACCCCAAATACAACGTAGTCTATATTCATAGACTTGTTTTAATGATATGTGTCCCTTTTCATATTAGCACCACTGATGTGTTTTCTTTGCAGTGGGAGCTCCATTTGGAAGTGTGATGTATGAGTTTGTTGGGAAATCATCTCCTTTTCTGATCCTGGCAGTCTTGGCTCTCTTAGATGGAGGTAAGTCATCCTTTGAAGTAGTCAGGTCAGGGCCCACCTTGAATCATTGAGTTGGAAAAGACAGCTCCAGCTGCCAATTTTTCTGTGAAGTAAATGCATTGAGTCAGTCTTACTTCTCAGAAAACATCCTAAGAAGATGGCAGGGTCAAGGGAGAACTGAGCTACTGAATAGAAATAAGGTTGAACATAATTAGTAGGAAAGATGGAAAGATATTTCTAAGCATGAAATAATTATATTTCTGTTTTAGCTTTGCAGCTTTGTATCCTGCATCCAACAAAGATTTCACCTGAGGTAGGGCAAAAATACCCATTCATGTTTCCTTTTATGTATGTACTAAAATATTTTTACCCTACTTGTTGCTGCAAAGGATCTACACATCGATTTACTTTTACTTTTTAATGCAAAATAAAATGACTGTTTAAAAGCAGCAATCTAAAATATCAGATTAGGAGTTATAAAATCAAGAGCAAAACAAGCATTTTACTCAGAGCAAAAATATAGGAACTCTTGAAAGCTGCTAGAAAAGTAGGCTTTTTTTTAAACAAAACAAAACAACTCCAATTAACATCTTCCTCTGAAGTATATCTGTCTTCTCTGTGTGTTTTCCAGAGTATCAAAGGAACCTCCTTGTTGACCTTGTTGTGGGATCCCTATATTTTGATTGCAGCAGGTAAGTTTTATTGCCTCTGTTATGGGCATTTGGTCTTGAGGATACAATAATCATCATCTCAACTTAGCCTCTGTGGAACTGAGGTGGGTTTAGAAAAGATTCTTCTGATCACCAGCATTGCTTATTGTTTCTGGTCCTGCCTGCCAGAAGGATAAAGCATGGTTGTCTGCCGTATAGTTGAAGATGGTTTTACATCTCTCCAAGCAAAATGCACCCTACTCTTTCTATTGTCCCATGTAGCAAATGTAGAATCGGAAAGTCTAAAGGGGGTATTTGTAGGAGAAGAGCAGGCAGAGTTAAATGGGTCATCAGCCTAGAGTTATTTTCTTCGCACAAATGGTCTAGGTCCAACACTTCTTGAATTCTCTTGACTCTTATCTAATATCAATTTAGTGCTGAACATTAGTTGACTAGATTCTTGTGTATAGGCTTGACCAATAAATCTTCTTCACTGCAACTTAACATATAGTCCTGATTCTTTGCACCTGACAGTATTAGGTCATTGTGTGTAATGCAGATTTCCAAATTAATTGCTGTCCAACTTCTCATTCAACACATCCAATAAATGTGAGCTCAGCCTGTGTAGAAGGTTCCATTGTCAAACTAATAGAAGAATTGTAAGAAGTTCTTCCTAAAATTCTCTCTGCCTGAAAGGCGTTATTTCATATTTTGCATTTGCCTTCTTGGGCTAGAGCAGTGATAGTGAACCTTTTTTTCCTCGGGTGCCGAAAGTGCGTACGCAATAGTGCGTACGCAATAGTGCACGTGCACCTGCCCACACCCTTACCACATGACTCTTCCTGCTCATGAATATCCCAAAACGGTGGGCCCGGTAGGCCCGTTTTTCACCCTCCCCAGGCTCCAGAGGCTTCCCTAGAGCCTGGGGAAGGCGAAAATGCCCTCTCCCCCCGGAGGCCCTCTGGAGGCCAAAAATGCCCTCCTAGAGCCTCCACGCGAGCTGAAAATCAGCTGGCCAGCATGCACATGCGCGCTGGAGCTGAGCTAGGCCAATGGCTCACGTGCCGGCAGATATGGCTCCGCGTGCCACCTGTGGCATGCGTGCCATAGGTTCGCCATCACGGGGCTAGAGCAAAGGCTACATTTCTTGGTCTTTTTCTCTGGGATAGCCTTTAGTTACTGAATAAGGGTTATCATGTCCATGCTCACTTGGGGTTTTGCAAGTCCAAGAACATATCAGTTCCCTCCATCCCTTGACGTTGGTTTCCAATCTCCCAATCATACCAAGAGGGCCTTTCTTTCCATCTACTTTCCCTATGCCTTTCTTCAAATGTGATGCTCTCAACTGCACACTATAATTGAGTTGGGAGTCTGGCTGATGCTCTGCTAATTGATAGAAAACTCATAAAGGTTCTGCATCTTTTCTCTTCCTCCAGGTTCAATTTGTTTTGGAAACATGGGAGTTGCTATTTTAGAGGCTACTTTGCCCATTTGGATGATACAAACCATGTGCTCCCCAGAATGGCAACTTGGTAAGTTTTTAAAAGAAATAATTTTCGTTGGAATTGGATGGTAATAAAATATGTTTAGATTAATGTAGTCTTTAAATTTTACACTAAGATGCAAATTGTAAAATCAATTCAGGAGGACTTCAAAACCATTTGTGGGATGGACTTGGTTTTTGAATTGCAAGCTGGAAACCATACTTCAAAAATAACATATGGGTCAGGAGTAAATCTAGATTTGTTTTAATTGTGTTTAATTAAATTGAAATTAAATTATTTAATTAAAATGAAAATACTGCTTGTAAAAAAGATAATTTTCTCTTCTGTCCAATGAAAAGTATTCAGTAGAAATTTTAAAGGAACTCTGGGATAGTTACTGTATTGTATCTTTGATGCATCAGTTTTGAGTAAGTTGGAAGAACCATAACTTTCTTCCTGTATGATACAGGCTCAAAATGGGACCTGTTCATGCAGGTTGGCTGTTAGCCTCATCTGGACAGGAAATGCTATTATAAATTTCCTGTTTGGGCTGCAGCCTTGCCCAAACCACAGTAATCTTTCTAATGCTTGTATGCATTTGTGTGTCTCTCAGCTTCATTCCTAGTCTCATATCTGTCCGCCTTATCTTTCAGTGTCATCTTGGCAGCAGGACCTGTAGGCTCATGTGTGCTGATGCATATGAGTAATGCAGTATTAAATTTTTTTTAAAAAAGGGTCTTTCTTCATCTATTAATGAAAACTGATACAGTCGAGAGAGAAAGAAAAAGAAAAAGTGAAATTGGGGCCTATGGCTATTGAAGAGTTCCCTACTGATTAAGGAAAAAGCTTCTTTAGAGGCAGAGGGTTGGTGACTCAGCATACGGCAATTATGTGCCACCACAGAGATGGAATAATGAGATGAAATAACTGTGTTGTTCTGTAAAAGGCACTGAAATTGAATTTATGGAGGACTAATGCTCTCAATGACACTTTCTGCCACAACAATTGAATTGCTACCTTGGCTTAGCTGAGTGACTGAGGGTTGCTAATCAGTTTAAAGGCTGGCTAAAGCTAAGCAGCCAGGAGAAACTCTTGATAAGATGGAGGGACTTTGAGGATGACTTGCCACCTTCTTTATGCCTTTCTGGAAAAACAGCAAGGGGGAGATGGGTGAAGTTGTTATCAAGAGGATGGCAAATATAGGGATGATGATGGTGAAGGGGTGCCCACTTTGAGACCGGAGACAACATCCATGCAAGACAAAGTTCTCCACAATCTTTCTAGACCTGTACTCTCCTAGTTTTGTAATATTGTCCCATTATTTCTTTCCTATATCCATTCTCCTTATTTTTATATCCCTTGATATTTGCTTTGCTCCATTTGTGCATGGTATCTTTGTTTTATCCTGAATGCCTTTGGTAGAATCTACATTGATTTTCTTTTTTTTAAAATGCAAACAATAAATATGTGGATCCCCAAGTAGTAGGAATCTGAGCAGTTCCTCTGGTCATTACCAGACAGAACATTCTGTGCAGTACATTAATCATCTATAAATAAAAAAAACAAAACAAAAAACAACAGGTATTTCAGGACCTTGGAGAGCTCTAAAACGATAACTTGCATTCACAAGATATGGCAGAAATTTAAAGTGTCTACTATGCTGGAGTCTATCCTAGTTTGTTCTCCCAGGTGCTTCCCTCTTCCTGAATAGACTTGGGGTGGGGGAAATGGAGCAATGCTTTGATCTTGAGCCAAATGGCACACTTAGAAGAGAACATATTTATTTATTTATTTATTTATTTATTTATTTATTTGATTTATAAAACTGTCCCTCTCACAGCAGTGACTCTAAGTGATGTACCCAGATTAAGACCATCACCACAACATATAATCCATGTCACCCTGATTAAAACAACAACAACAAAAGACACATCACCAATAGAAACTCTTGGCCTTTGTCCACCACTTGTCATTGTTTCTTGCACAGATGTCCAAATCCCTGCTTGTCACCATATTCACTGAGTGACCCTGAGCCACATTTTCTTTCTTAGTCAATTCTAATCTACCAAGTAAAGATGAAGATAAAATGAAAATTGAACCAGGATGGATTTCATGGAGAAAGGAAAGCCTAAACATGTATTAGTTTTGCTTAGCAATTGAAACAGCAATGAATGAGATCCAGATTTAATGTCATTTAGAGCAGACTCATTGAAAAAAACCCTTTCTAGTGGTATCTCCACATGGCTCAGATTATGTTCCCCCCCCCAATGGATGGGGAAGTTAGGAATTGCACTTCAACCCCATCTCAGCTATAAAAGAATCATATTTCATCTCATATTCAAGGATCTCCAATCCACAATTATAAATATTAGAACACTTTTGTTTGTTTGTTTAATTAAAAAACCTTATATACAATGGATCTTCAATATGAAATATAAATACATTGAAAAGATATGCTGTAAAATTAGGTTGACACTATTGGCTGACATTTACACACTGAGTAGTTTTGAACAACTAATACATTTTTTTAAAATTTGCTCAACCTGCTGTTTCTTAGCAAAATGAAAAGAATGTAAATTTCCCCAGAGGACCTGCAAAACAAGTAAAAAATCTATAGGAAATTAAACATTAATGACTGAGTTTCTATAAACCCATTCTGTCATTTTCAGGCAAACAGAGATGCTTGCTGGTGATAACATCTGTCATCTGCAGGAGAATAAATTAATGATAAGCAACAGCCTGTCAAATATTTGATTTTGGTTCAATTATAACTGCAAAGCAAATTATTCTTTGGTTGGTGCAGCATGTAAAGTAGAAACGAGGGAGGAAGGGATGGGCTTAATATACAGTAGGTCAATGCCTGCAAGGACCTGGCCATGAAACCTGTTTTGAATACAATGGATTTTATGAAGCACTAGATAAATTTTGCAGTTCAGCCAGGAAGTAGTGATCTCTTAGCAACTGGATGCTGCCTCTAAAGGTTGAGTTGAATTATCATGCTTAGTATCTTTTGTTAGAACTGAGCTCCATACATTGTCTACTTTCAATTGAACACTGAGTTTCTTTATCGGACAACCTGTAATGACACTATGGTTCCTTATTTTTGTTGAAGAATGTGTCTTTTGCATTCGACTAATTTGTGTACACACAAATACACACATACACAATAGGATTCTAAGCAAAGGCTCAGGAGGGACTTCTGTCCTTGGAAATGTTGTGATGCTTTCCTTTCAGATGGTTTTCTTTTGTTTTACAGGGGTAGCTTTTCTGCCTGCCAGTATCTCTTATCTAATTGGGACCAATCTCTTTGGGATACTGGCCAATAAAATGGGGCGGTAAGTAGAGAAGTTCAAAAGATTTTTGAATGTTGAAGTTTTGTGAACTATTGTTGCATCTTTGATGGTGTTGTCATGGAGAAAGGAGTGATTCTTGGGAGTGTTTCCTTTGTGATGTACAGGAGGAAAAAAATCAGGATTTAACTATCTATCTATCTATCTATCTATCTATCTATCTATCTATCTATCTATCTATCTATCTATCTATCTATCTATCTATCTATCTATCATCTATCTATCATCTCCATCCATCCCTACCTAACCCATCTACTTATCTATCCATCCATCCCTTACTTATCTATCCTGCATTCTTTAGCTTGCCTGCAGTAAAAGATCTACCTACCTACCTATTGGTTAGAATTCCACAGAGATTTATTGCAGGTATTTTAGGACACTTCTGACAGGGGAATCTATTGCTGATTTCTGCAAAGAAAGGTATCCCAGTATTGATGGCTTTATTGAATTTGCAAGATGAAACTTTCAAACAGCCTTCAAAACTTTTGATATTGTTTGTTCATTGCTTTTCTTGGCAGCTGGCTGTGTTCATTGATTGGGATGATGGTCATAGGAGTCAGCCTCCTCTGTGTGAGTATGACAACACATTGCATAACCCAAAAATGGAGAAACCAAGCAAAAAGTCTTAATTCCAGCTTAATATCTGCCAACATTGTTGCAGGTAGCACAGGAATTTCAAAGAGGATATGGAGGTGGCAGCCTGCATCCTAACACAATTTTATGAGAAAATATATATACTAGTAAACAATGGCAAAACATGGGAAAAGTGAAAAGTGAAGGAAAAAAATTCCTCCCACTCTTCCACCCATTTCTTGTGTGATTTTCCCATCCTATGCCACCAGTTTCTTCTCTGGACCTTCATGGTTCTAGTCTAGTGAACTCCTTCAAATTAACTAGAATCTGACCTGGTTAGGACATAAACATAGCTAAGCAACGATGTTTTATTCTGCTTAGTGTCTTATGCAAATCTACTCATTATAGTTTAGAAACCATGATTTATTGTGTACTCCAGTTAGTTTTATTAAACCATGAGTAAACAAATCATATCTTGGTGTGATATGCCAGGAGATCCTCAGGACACTTTGAGGGTTTTCTAAAAGGTTTTAAGGGTTGGAGCTGATTTCACCTCATTCTGTCTAATGATTGAATGTTGCATCAATATTTCTGCTGCCAGGGTTCTGACTGATGAACCCAAGCAAGCAAGCACTGTTGAGACAATCCAATCTCTTAATGCAAAACTTTATTGACTACATCATTTCAGCACAGATTGAAACCAAAACCAGCTCTACTTCATTCCCATGGTTTTAGCATAGTTAAAGAATAGTTTCCTCCCTCCCCCTCATTAGTGCAGGTCACATTGTCCAATTAGATGTCTAGGTATTGTTATGGAAACCTGTCCAGGTCCTTGCCGACCATCTGGTTAGATGACCTTGGTTCCCACGGGACAATTTCTTCTTGTCGCCTGGAACTGGCATTCCAAACCTAGTCTTCCCTCCCCCCTGGTTCTGTGGCAAGCTGAGAAGCGAAAATGGCTGAAACAGCATAATCACGCTTTGAACTTCACAGTCGGACCCCCCTAGCATGTGGAGGGTACCTGGAAAATAGTAAACACATATCAATTACATCAGGGCTTCTGAAACCCACTAGGAAGGGGACCCAGGTTTTGGGGGATACTTTTCATGGAATCTCCTTATCAACTGGTCTGCCTTCATATTCTGAGTTTTAACCCACTGTGCTTCTGACATTGGGTAACCCTTCCATTGTGCTAAGTACTGGAGGTTTCCCTTATATAGCCTGGAATCCAATATTCATCTAACTTCATAATGCTTGTCACCTCTCACTATGATGGGACCTGGAGCCTCTTCACCACTGGCCATAGCCTGGATCGCACCACTGGTTTAAGCAGACTACAATGAAATACTGGGTGCACTTTTCTCAATATCCGGGGTAGTTTGAACTCTACTGTGACTGGGTTTATGACTTTCACAATAGGGAAAGGCCCTGTGTATTTCGGTCCTAGCTTTTTACAGGGTAGCCTTAACTTTAGATACTTTGTAGACAGATACATTTTTTCCCCTCTGGAATGTCCCCTGGGGTGATCGCTTCTTATCTGCCTCTTTCTGCCTCTTTGGCTAATGCCTTCTTCACATTTCCCCAGGCATTTTGGAGGGAACCTACCCATTCAGTCAAGCTTACTGACAAGGGGTGTGCATGGGCACAAATTCTACCCCCATTGCTACCTTAAAAGGGGTAAGTCCCCTACTACTATGTACGGCATTATTGTAGGCCACTTCAGCAAATAGCAGGATTTCTGACCAGTTAGATTGTTGATAGTTGACATAGCAACGCAGGTATTGTTCCACCATTGTGTTAGCATGTTCTGCAGCCCCGTTCGTGCTCAGATGAAAAGCTGAGCTAAGTCCTTGGGATGACCCTATCAGTTTGATGAACTCCCTCCAAAATTTGGCTGTGAATTGGACTCCCTGGTCCAAAATGATTCTGTTCGGCACCCCATGTAGCCAGTAGATGTGCTGCATGAACATCTTAGCCAATTTCTGGGCTGACGGGAGGCTTGGGCAAGCTATGAAATGACCCCCTACCAATGAGCCATCCACTTGCTCAAACTTCATAGGGTGGCACAGCCTTTTCACTCATAACCCCAACTTCTGCACTGTCTGCAAACTTATTAAGCATCGGATGCACCCTGAATTCATGAGTGCTTTCACCTCTCCCTGGGTTCCCGATTTGGGCACTATGATTCTCATGGGGACTGACAAGGGGATGATGGTTCCACTTACCATTGGATCATCCTCCCCTTCATTGTCGCTCTCATAGAGGTTAAGCTGCTGCTCTTCCTTGGTCAAAGTTCCCTCCCCTTTGCTGCTAGGGGAAGAGACCTGCACGACCTGGTGCACCACATGCAATTTCTCTCGTCCCTTCTTTTGGGGTTTCTTTCTCTGGGGCAGGGCTGGGGCTTTTGAAGCCACCTTGGGGGACGGTGCCAGGCCCACAGCTGCTCGGTGGCCTTCCTGGCCACATCGGAAGCACAAGCCGGATTTGTGCCTTGGGGCCTCCAGGGGGCTGGTGTTGATACAGGTGGTGGTCTCCTTCCCAATGGGGCATCACTTCTGACTCTTTTTTGGCCAGCTTTCACTCCCCCATGCCTCTTGTATTCTTTTATATCGAGCTCCACCACTGTCGCCAGTTGATACCAGTCATGGATCCAGTTAGGTATTCCCCGGGGCAAGCAGGTGTGGTACAGCTCCTGATTCAAGGCATCTCTAAAATGGTAGACCAGAAGCTGCTCCAGCCAGTGCCTCAGTTTCCCTGCAATTCTCCAGAACTCACGAATGTACTCAATTACGTGTCGTTTCACTTGCCCGATGGTTTGCATCTCCTATTCTGCCAGCCGGACTTGGGTGTCATCCTCAAATTTGGCTCTGAGCTCCACCAGAAAAGCATCAGCATTCCCTAATTCCGGTGCCCCTTTGTCGTGGAGTTCCATCACCCAATCTGCTGCATCCTCCTTGAGGTTAGCGACAATGGTGTTTACCATTGTTACCTTGTCAGGGTAGGCCAGGGCATATCGGTCTAGGTGTGCTCACACCTGGTTTAGGAAGAAAGTTTCTTCTTTCTAGGGGAAATCAACGGGAACTCAGCTTTGGCTGCCTTCGGTGCCCTGCTCCGCCAGAATTCTTCCTCTGCCTGGTAGAGTTCCCCAGTTGCCGTGGCCTCGTCCCGCACTACCTGTCACACGACTTTCTCCATTTGGGCTTTCAAGTGGGTCACCATCACCTGGGTTCCAAAATCTGCCTGGGCCGCCCCCGGGACTTCCTTCGCTGCTGGCTCTCCTTTGCATTCCATCTCTGCGATCTTCCCTGAGTCTTCGCACTCTTCCGGAGGTGACTGGACAGGCTGCTGGGGCTCAGGACCCCCAAATTTTGGTTTGTTAGTTGGATTTTGGCAGAGCTGGTTTAATGTCAAGGTTCCGACTGACGAACCAAAGCAAGCAAGCTCTGTTGAGATGATCCAATCTCTTAATGCAAAACTTTATTGACTACATCATTTCGGCACAGATTGAAAGCAAAACCAGCTCTACAAGAGCCGAGGTGGCGCAGTGGTTAGAGTGCAGCACTGCAGGCTACTTCAGCTGACTGCTAGCTGCAGTTCGGCGGTTCAAATCTCACCGGCTCAAGGTTGACTCAGCCTTCCATCCTTCTGAGGTGGGTAAAATGAGGACCCAGATTGTTGGGGGCAATATGCTAACTCTGTAAACCGCTTAGAGAGGGCTGTAAAGCACTATGAAGCGGTATATAAGTCTAAGTGCTATTGCTATTGCTATTGCTACTTCATTCCTGCAATTTTAGCATAGTTAAAGAATAGTTTCTTCATTCCCCCCATCTTGTTGTCACCTGGAACTGGCATTCCAAACCTAGTTTTCCCTCCCCCCTGGTTCTGTGGCAAGCTGAGAAGCGAAAATGGCTGCAACAGCGTAATCACGCTTTGAACTTGACACCTTAAGTTTTCATCAGAAATAACAGTTACGACTTCTTCTGAGCTTTAATCCTTTCTCTTGTGCACCCTAGATTCCCCTGGCTCACAATATCTATGGACTCATTGGACCTAACAGTGGACTTGGTTTTGCCCTTGGTAAGATTTTCAAAGACTTGATAACCTGTGACAAACCAATACAGGACAATTATCTTCAGTTAATTTTACTGGGTACAGATGGAACTGAATTGTTGTAGAAAAGGCAGTGAAACCTTCCTGCAGTCAAGCCCAGCTGAGTGATTTTATACCAATTCTTTGCAGAAGATTTTACTATGGGGGTGGGGAAGAGCCACTATTCTGAAGTTCAAAACTGAAGGGAGTACAATGTATATTTCAGATTGTTTGTGATGGCTATTTCATTCTAGATTTAGGGAATGCAAGCATATTTTGGAAGCATCATGGCTTGTTGTTCATGAAACATGAATGGGGGATGAAATGCTATTTCTTATCAGATCTTTATGTTTTATTTTGCGGACAGGCATGGTGGATTCATCAATGATGCCTATCATGGGATACTTGGTGGATCTTCGCCATACTTCTGTTTATGGCAGCGTCTATGCCATTGCTGACGTGGCTTTCTGTCTGGGCTTTGCTATTGGTATGGACTAATATGCATCATAATGACATAAATTACCTTTTTGATTCATCTGTGTGCTAGAAATTCCTAGAAGACTAATTGACTAATTGTTTATTTACAAAAATAAGCTTTTTCTAACATGTGCATGACCGAAAAAGAACGAAAGCAAAAGCCAGATTTAGTTATGCTTCAAGGAGACTCATTCCAATCAACACAGAATGTTATCATGGATAACTTTTTTAAATGCATTTCAATCAGTCTATGCATGCATCATTAAGTCTTGGTCTAACTGGAGAGAGAGGGGGTGGGTGGGATGGATGTTTAGTTTGTTAGAAGTAAGTTTGTAAGTTTTGAATTGATAAAATGCAATTTGCTGGAAGACAGAGACGTGGGAATTATTATGAATGATTTACTGTGTTTGTTACATCCTGACATTCATACAGGAACTGAAAGTGCTATCCTTCAATTTCCCCACACAAAAGTAGGCTGGGCAGAGAGGGAGTGATTGGCCCGAAGTCACCCATGTTGATCCCATGACTGAATCTGGTCTCCTCATGCTTAGTTCATTGTCTCTCTATGAGAAGAACGGAAATGGAAGGGCAGAATCTTTACCAGCTGTTTGAAATATATGAATTCCTAAAGGAGATCTGCACTTCAGCACTTTTACAGCTCTCCCCAAATTGCTGATTCTTCTGGGCAGCACATAGATGCTGCCCCTTGATTGCGGCATTTACTTTTTTTTAAGATTGGTGATTCTTTTCTCAGAAAGAATCCTAAACCCTAAATCCACTCTTAGTTTTTTTTAATCAATTTTTCTCACCTTTTACTTTTCTGCCAAAAAACAAGCCAATAAGTAACAACACTTGAAACCTATGCTGCGTTACAGAGAAACACATTTTAAAAGCAGAGAATCGCTGCACAGTCTTCCTCCACCTCCTTCATTGACTAAACTAAGGATAGTTCTCCACAGTCAGAATACTGTATTGTTTTTGACAGGTCCTTCTACAGGGGGTGCTCTCATACAAGCCATTGGCTTCCCTTGGCTCATGGCCATCATTGCAGGGATCAACCTCGCATATGCGCCTCTGTGTTGGTTTCTACGAAGCCCCCCAGCCAAAGAGGAGAAGATTGTGAGTTTGGATAAAAATGGGGGTGGGGGGTGGGTCTCTGGTGGTTGAACCCCAAGGGGAATAAAGAATATCCAAAGGACAGTATTTATTTATTAATTATTAATTAACCATTCTTAATATTTTATTTTATTTTTAATTATTAGATACTTAACTAATTATCTCTTTATTTAAAATTGATGTTAGGCCCATTAGCCGCCCAGAGTCCCTTGGGAGTTGGGCGGCATACAAATTTAATAAATAATAATAATAATCCCAAGAATGACGATAGAACAATCTAGCCAAGTTTAGTTCTTTATTTGCTTACATCATATAGAGAGAATCTCAACCTTTACCACTCTCATCGCAAAGGATGCACCCTTAGAGATTTTAAGGAATAGTTCTCCTAAATCCCTTCCTCTTTTCCCGATCCAGCTCCAGACCGTGTTGTGTCTTATCTCGTCCACTGCCTCCTCAAAATGTGCTCCCTCCATCCTGGGAAACTGCCACCTCACTATAGTCCTTGACGCCATCTCCCCCTTTGTAAACACAATCCCTCACACTTGGTTTTGCTTTTCCATTTGCAAAATACATCACAAATGATGACACACCTTTAATAACAATTGGGTTTTTTCTGTGGTTTTGTTCATATTTTGTTTTCTTTCTTTCTTCTTTGAGCTGGCTGATGACTGTCCTAAAGCAAGAGCTTGAAGTTTAACTTTTTCTCAAATTGTTCTTCCTTGTGGGAGGGAGGGCGGACGGGCTGAGGAAATAAGTGATTTTAGATGCCATAACAGATCCTTGGAAAAACAAATTCTAGATTGTTATCACCGGGGTGTAACAATGATGCTCATGCTGGTATTTTGCTTCCCTTCTCCCTGTCTCCTCTTTCAGGCAATTCTAAGTCAGGAGTGTTCCATGCAGTCCAGAAGTTCCATCACTCAAAAGACCCTTCAAGAGTTCCCACTCACAGACAACAGCGATGAAGAAAATGAGACTGATTTCTAAAAAGAGGGATCCACTTTTCCCCTTCTTTCTCTCTTCCAAATCCTCTTCTATTAACTGTATCCTGTATTTTTCCCTGGCAAAGTCCATTGCTGTAGCTTGTGGAATGACCAAATAAGAAAAAACTCTGAGATATTTCTTTCAGAATGTTATGGCTGTAAGCTGTTTATTTAGGGAGTTATTTCCAGTTCTGAGAGGGAGGCCTACTGTACTGTAGGCCTTTCTTCCCTCATCTCAGAACAATATTTGACAGAAGAACTTTTTCTTAACACTCTTAGCTGCTTCACTGCTTTTAACAGGAGCTTGCACAGCTCTCCACATGATTATTGGCACTATAGCAAAATATACATTGCAAAAAGAGAAAATTGCCCTCAAGTTGAGCTCAGCTTTTACATGTCCTTGGAATTTTCTCAGCAACAGTCTGAGATACATTTGTCCACTTCCCAATCAATTCTGCAGCCCAACCCAGCTCCAAGCATTTATTGGCAGAGTGGCACCTGTTATAGATTGTCATGATATCTTAGTGAGAACAAATGGCTCATGATGTCATTGTGCAAAATATTGGAAGTGCAAAGTCTGACATTTTTGACCTTCTCTCCTTACAGATGCCCATGTATAAATGATGATGGAAGCATACTTGAATGTTAGAGGCAGCATTTCTTTCATTCTCAAACATTTTGTCTTACACAGATTTTGTGATATTTTGGGTAATCCCAATAAAGATATTTCTTAGTTATGTTTCCCTTCCCACCTTTATAATTCTTTGTTTATTTTTTACAGAATACGGTATATTCTATAAATGCATATTTAGGCCCTCTTGTGGATTAATTGATCAGCGCAGGCTCATCAAACCTATGTATGAGCTATTTGGTGAACTAACTTTTAATAAGCTTAAAATGTGAATGCTCATCAAATTGATGGAAAGCAAAGAAGGTATACTTAGAGGCACTCTCGTGCATTAATTTCCTTGGGCTGCTTGCATGTGGAGCAGGGAGGGAAAGAACCATTATACTGTTCGTTCCTGAAATTAAAAAAAATACTTGTAATAAAATATGCTCAAACCTGTTGCCTTATGATTCCTTTACCAATTTGGCTTGAGAAGTGGAGCAGCAGGAGGGTTACAAGAGATCTGAACAAGCAAAAGAGGTTGCGGACGATTAGAAAAGAGAAATTGGAGAAAGGAGGATGCTGAAACTCTTTTAACTTTCTTGGCCTCTGCAGCAAAAATTATGGTGAAAAGCTGCCCCTCTCAAAGACCTATAAGAAATTACATTTGTTTCCAGAAAGGCTAGGTTTTCAATCCCAGAAAGGTGCTGGAGTGTTAGGAGGCAAAAGCCTTCAGGGCGTGGTAACTGATTAAGGTGTTTCAGGCAGCTGCAAAAACTGGCAGGTAGAGTACTAATCAACAAATTAAGGTCAACCATAAAGAATATTTGTGACACAGGTTTGCAATAGAATCTTTGCACTGATGATGTGACTTAGTTTGGATAATGAACGTTTGCAAGAAAACAACCAAGCTCAGAGAGCACCAAGGACCCCTCGAATTAAGGTCACTTACAGTATTAACATGCTTTAACACTAATTAAGAAAGATTTGTCCCTCAGAGAAAAGGCAGCTTGATACTCAAAAAGTTGGACAATGTTTGATTTTGAAGCTACGCCTGCCGATACATGGACTCTTTTTATCAGACATTTAGTAACTTTAAGCAGGAGAAGCCACTGCAAGGATTTCTGCCATCCCAGTGGCCAAACACAGAAAGAGCATTGGGCCTCTCATGTTTCCTATGCAAATCGTCCTTGTTTAGCAATTGCCTCATTTAGTGACCATTTACATTTATAATATTGATGAAAAGGTAACTTTATGACCAAACTTCCCTCTTACAACCTTTGCAGGACTCTAAAGCAAAGGAAAGCTGAAGTCAGATCATAAGCACAGAAGCGTTTTCTTCTTTGCTTAATGACTGATTTGCTGGTCTCAACTGTCACAAAACAAGATCTATCTATAATGGAAAAATGAAAGGTGAGTCAAGCTCAAATGCTGACTGCATAAACATCTCTATATAATATTCTTGCAAACAATATGGAAGTGGTGTGCTTTATTTTCCCCCCAACATGCATTTTGACTTCTCAACCATGGGATTTCCAAGACATGCTGTTTGTTCCTGAAATTAAAAACAAAATCCCATCCAAGTATACAATCCTAGATAGCTTTCTTCTCTGCCCAGTTTTGGAAGGCTTTGGATATCTTTTGCATCTTTCCAAGAACAAGCTCTATCCAGACATCCTCACTCCTAACCAGGACATGAATGTGCCCCAGTCTGCTTTTTCCATCCATCTCTCTGAAGCGACATTCAAGTAGTGTTTCCTTCTTATCCTGGGACAAAATTGACCCCAAGTTAAGAGAAAGAAGTGTCTTTAATTTAATTTTAGATGCCTTAAATATATATATTGGTCAGGGCAGATAAGGCCCCAAGGTGGGGGAAAATCAATAGAACTGATTTCTAACGGAGGAAGAAGCGAGCAGGATAAAGTTCCACTGAACCCATCAGCGCACCACGGCGCGCACGTCTTCAAAAATCTATGGTGGAGCATGCGCAGACCTCGCCCTGCCTCGCGGAGTTTGGTCTTCTGAGTTCTCGCGAGATTTCAGCGTCCAGGCTTCCATCCTCGTTTTCCCGACGCGTTTGCTTCGTGGCGGTGAGATGCATTCAGACGACGTGAGTTGGGGGAGAGGTGACCGGAGATCCCGGGTGGGCGGGGAGGAGTTATTCTGGGAAACGGACGTGGTTCCGTTCGGAGGCTCCGGGGACCGCCAGCTGCGCTCTCGCTCCCAGATGGACTTCCTCCTTCCACGTGGGAGCGGAGCTTGTTGAGGCTGGACGCGCCTGGGCTGCATTGAGCGTCGGGATCCGCTCCTTGGGACGCGTGCTGAGCTTTTAGAGAGAGTACTTGCCAAGAACCCTCTTCTTCCTAACTACAGCCTCAAGAAAAGAGAATGCGGTAGCATGTGCAAAATGCCACGGCTTTATCCCCGACTCCAGCATTAGGATCTGGGTGGAGAGTAGAGAAAGGCAAATCTGAGCATGTGCAGAATGCCACGGTTTTATCCCCGACTCCAGCATTAGGATTTGGGTGTAGACACGAACTCTTAAGCATGTACAGAATGCTATTGCTGTATACCTGACTCCAGCATTAAGATCTGGGTGTGGAGAGGAGAGGAGAGAAGAGCAACCCTGAGCATGGGCAGAATGTGTGTGTGGAAATTTGCAGACAAAACACAAAAAAGGCAAAACATGTTTACATTTCAATAGAAAGCTCAACTATATAAGGTACAGATATGCTTTATATATGCTTGCTTTGATGGCCTTTTAGCCTATATCGCTCCCTGTTTGTATGGTACATATTGCCAATTGCATACCACGCATGTATTTTAATATACTAATAGATCCCTAGAACTGCATTGCTTCTTGTTCTGCTTGAATAATGTTGTAGCCACATGACATCTTCCTGCTATTTTATTAAGAAAATTGTATGTCCCTGTTAGTAGAGTGCCCAAGGTAGCTAATGTAAGATGAAAATCGGTAAACTAAAACAATGGCATCAAGTGTGCATCATTGTTAAAAGAGAACTGGTTTGCTTCACCAAAAGAACCTCACCAAGATGTCTACATTTTCAGTTGAAAAGCATGGGAAGAATCAGTAACACTGTCTTTTCCTCTTAGATCGTTTGGGATACTCTTGGCAATAAACAGTTCTGCTCGTTTAAGATCAAGTGAGTATTTTTACTATATATGCTGAATTCAAGGGTTAGAACTGAAGGGAAGATAACTAGTCTCTTCTAATGTTCTGGATTACATGATTGATCTATCTCAGGCGCCATGCCAGTGATTAGGTTTTATGAGATTTATGGTCAGAACATTTGAGAAACTCCAGGTGGTTTTCTCTTCGGCTGGATTTTTTGTACAATGAATTTGAATAATGAATTCACTCACATTTTCCTCAACCAGCATGCTTGTAAGGAGACTGTTATAAAAAATATCAGCAATAGCAATAGCACTTAGACTTATATACTGCTTCATAGTGCTTTACAGCCTTCTCTAAGCGGTTTACAGGGTCAGCATATTTCCCCCAACAATCTGGGTCCTCATTTTACCCACCTCAGAAGGATGGAAGGCCGAGTCAACCTTGAACTAGTCAGGATCTAACTGCTGTCAATCTGCAGAATTAGCCTGCAGTACTGCATTCTTTAACTGCTGAACCACCTCAGCTCATTGTGGCCCAGAAATATCTGTTTGCAGTTGAGTAGAATCCTTAATGCCATAGCTCAAAGCAACACCTAGCCCACTTTGACTGATTTTAGACGCTAAGCAATTCAGCCTTGGTCAGGACTTGTATGGGAGACTGCTTGTGAATTCCAGGGTTGTTTGCAGAAATGGGGAGTTTTAAAACATCCTGGAGGAATGTAATGCTAAACCACTTTTGTTATGTTGCTGAAGAAATTGTAAAAAGGCAGGACTGGGACCTGAGAACACTTTTACCTTTTAGAATCTTTGTACTATCCAGAAATAGTGTTTTTGCATTACTCAAATTACAGTATATCTTCATAGGGAGCAGTAGTGAATTTTTATGGATTTATTTTTCTTGGCATTCTTCCTATGTACGGAGATGCATTTGGGCCATGGGGATTTTGGATATGCCAGTCCCAAAGCACCTGGATTGTAGTTTATTGTTGGGCCTAGTGCAGTGATGGCGAACCTTTTCGGCACTGAGTGCCCAAACCGGAACGTGCGCACGCGTGCCAGAGCACTGAAAACCCGAAGACCAGCTGGCCGATGCGCATGCACGCACCGGCCAGCTGGTCTTTGGGTTTCTGGTGCTCCGGCACGCGGGAAGACCAGCGTGCCAGAAACCAGAAGAACAGCTGGCAATGGCGCGCGTGCCCACAGAGAGGGCTCTGTGTACCACCTCTGGCACGCGTGCCATAGGTTCGCCATCACGGGCCTAGTGATTCTGTGGTAATATTCAATAATGGAGATGAGAAATAATGCATGGTATTTAAAAGGGACTACCTTTACAACTTTTTCCTTTACAGAACAAAAACTCAGAGCTTTTGCCGAAATGAATATAATATAACAGGCCTGTGCAATCGCTCGTCCTGTCCCTTAGCCAACAGTCAATATGCTACTATTAAGGAAGAGAAAGGTAAGCGTTCTTACTGTGGCTTTTCAATATCACAGTATTTTTGCTTTAATAGAGCAGGACTTGTTAAGGTCCATCAACAGTAAGATTTGGAAGAAGATTAAACGGCTGCTTAGATTGCTGCAAAAGCAATATGTACATGCTGACAGTGACTCTGTGTGATTACTGTTGTTAATTACAAAGAATAATACAAAAATACAGAAACAGCTCAAGACAAAAGATAGAAAGAAAACAAACAAACATGAAAGGGAACAAGGAAAAGAAAGAAAGAAAGGGATGTCAGTTGTCCTCAACAAAAGCCTGGCTGAAGAGCCAGGTCTTTAAGGCCCTTTGAAATACCAGCAGGGTGGGACCTCTTCAAATCTCAGGGGGAAACTCATTCCAGAAGGCAGGTGCTGTGACAGAGAAGGTGCATTTCCGAGGTCCCAATTGATGGCATTCTTTAATTGATGGACCCCAGAATAAGGCGCTCACCCTGAAGATAATTTCCTGGGAAAAGGCTGGGATCTTGTGAGCATCAATCACAGGAACTTGTAGAATGTATGGGTTAATGCTTTTGGGGCAGATAGCTTGTATCTGTAAGTAAGAATGTGGCAAATCTAACGATGTTTCATATCACTGCTTATTTTTGCTCATGTTTTAGGACAATGTTACCTTTACATGAAGACCATTGAACGGTCTGCTTTTCCCAATCGGCTCTGGGAACGAGTAAGTTCTTTTGTATGTGCCAGGACTGAATTTGGGATCTTTTAAAAAATTCCTTTTGAGTTTACAATTGGGACTGACTACCCCTGTAGACAATGATAGCCTTTAAAAAAAAAAGTATTCAGTAAAGAAAGTGTGAAGAAGTGTCCAGTTGTAGGGATCTGATTGCTGGCATTGTTGACTTGGAAAAATACATTGACCATCGGTATTCCTGTGAAAGTTAATGTTGATGCACACAAATCTATGGTGTGTATGTGACCCTTATTTAGTTCCTGTTGTCCCATCTCTAAAAATATAATATTCTCTTGCCTCCTGCTGATATTCTATTCTCATTCTGCTTCAGGCTTCAGTGTTGCCTTCTCAGAAATAGCAATAGCACTTATACATACCTATATACCACTTCATAGTGTTTTACAGCCTTCTCTAAGTGGTTTCCAGAGTCAGCATATTGCCCCTATCAATCTGGGTCCTCAATTTACCGACCTTGAAAGGATGGAAGACAGAGTCAACTTTGAGCCAGTCAGAATCTAACTCCTGGCAGTGGGCAAAGAGTCAGCCTGCAATACTGCATTCCAACCACTGCGCCACCATGGCTCTTTGCTGCATGCCTCCTCCTCTTTCATTTCTGGCAGGTCCAATTGAGCAAAAACTATGAGAAAGCGTTAGAGGAGATTGACGAGAATCTCATCTACTGGCCCCGCTTCATCCGGCACAAATGCAAGCAGCGCTTTACCAAGATCACCCAGTACCTGATCCGAATCCGCAAGCTGACACTGAAGAGGCAGTAAGTGGCGTTGCCTAGGCCTGTCCAGTTCAGCAAGGGTTGTAAGTGTGAGACAGGCCTGTTGCTGGCCTGAGAGAGCTGCAGCTTGACACCTGGTTTGCAGAGCTGTTCTATCGACATCTTCTCTTTCAGGAGGAAACTTGTCCCGTTAAGCAAAAAGATTGAAAGGCGTGAAAAAAGACGAGAGGTAAAGGACCTTATCTGCCACAGAGATTCCTCATTCTTTGCTGTTTTGGCTCTCAAAGCAGCCCCTGTGGAAGTTCCCAGGCTCTGCTGCTGTTTTCTTTAGTTGTTGCAACATTTTGACCATAAGCTCTGGGTGTCAGCACCTAGTGGACACCCTCGCCCCATAAAGTCCAGGAGTCCGCCTACTAGATGAGCAAATCCTCAGATGGTGATCCACTTTAGAGTGCTAAGATTTCACCCTGTCCACCCCTTTGGAATGTATCTGTTTATACCAAGTTTGTATTGAGCATGATAACCAAGAGTGCACATGCATGACGCTTAAGGTTTTTTTTGGAAAAATGGACTTTGGAAAATCCTATTTTTTTTTAAGGAGGATGGAAGGAACCAACCCATTCTCACATAATACTATCTTTCATCTTCCACTATTCTGTTGACTTGTTCCTTGTTTTCGTCTACTAGGAAAAAGCCTTAATTGCAGCTCAGCTGGACAACGCAATTGAAAAGGAATTACTGGAGAGACTCAAGCAAGATACGGTATGATCTCTAAGCAGGAAGATCAAAAAGGAGTTGGGTTGCCAGGCCATTTACATAGTGTGGAGGAAGGGCACTCAGGTAGCTTACCTGCTCTGGCCTTTATGTCTCAGAGGCAAGAGCTGAATTGTGATATTTAGCTTAAGCAACAGATTCTGTGAGGGAGCAGAAAATAATCCCTGGAGTTCAGGAGGAGGAGTTTACTCAACAGCTGGCAAGTAGTCTGGGCTGGAGATTCCCAGGGGTGTCAAACTCAATTTCATTGAGGGCCGCATCAGGGTTGGGGGGCCGGGGTGGGCATGGCCAGGGTGGGTATGGTCAACTTGACGTCACTCGTGTTGGGGGCGCCTGTGGTGGCCTGAGCGCTCTGCCAGCAAAAACGGGCTCCCAAGTTCCGTTTCGGCTGCGACCAGTGAAAACAGAGCTTGGGAGTGCCACCCGCGGCCCTCGCGATCTCCATTTTTGGCTGCGACAGCCTCCTGCAACCCTCTGCCAGTGAAAACGGAGCCTTCGCGAGCTCCGTTTTCACTGACAGAGGCACTGCGGGCTGATCCTTCACTGTTTCCAGGGCGGCCCTGCAGGCCAGATCTAAACACCCCGCGGGCTGGATCTGGCCCCCGGGCTTTGAGTTTGACACCCCTGCTCTAAGTTGATAGAGAAATAAAAGAGTTAGAATATAGTGGTGGTGAATCTATTCAGGAATCCAAAACCCTCCAATAAAGGATACATAAAAGGAAAAAAAAAGTATGAAGCATATAGTTAACCTTTAGAAATTACTGTATGGAGAACCTTGATTTAATGAACCCTCATTTATTGGACTTAGGTACAACAGACCAAATTTTGAGCTGGATATCCCCTGAAACAACCTTATTGTCTTCAAAGTAGATAGACCAGGTGAAGCAGTTAATTCTAGGCTATTTGTAGTGATTTGTGAAAATCATTGTGAAGGATGTAACTTGTGATTTAACAAACATCTGAGAATAGTGGGTACTCCCTGACCCCTCAAATAATCCCTTAAATCAGGGCTGTCAAACTCGTGGGCCACGGGCCGGATGCGTCATGTGCTGGCCCCACTCCCGCCTGGTTTAGCGAAGGGGAAAAAAGTCCCAATGTCACGATGCCGCCATGACGCCGCAAGTTTGACACCCCTGCCTTAAATCAAAGCTTCACTATAAGGCAAGATGCAGCAATGCCTTCTAAAGTGACTTCAGTGGAAATTAGCACTGTTACAGATCTTCGGAAATTGTCTTAATGTGTTCCCGTTCTTGACATTTCTCTCATTAGTACGGCGATATCTACAACTTCCCCATCCATGCTTTTGACAAAGCTCTGGAGCAGCACGAAGCTGAAAGCGAAAGTGACTCAGAGGTGGAGAAAGAGGCAGAGAAGGAGGAACAAGTAATGCTTTTAAAACGCTTGCTGATTTGCTTCAACCAGTGGGTGGGGAAGAGTGCTGAACACATATATGTGCCTGCAGCAGTGGAGGATTGCATGTATTGAGGAAAAAAAGTCTACAATGTACAGCTTTCTATTGCATCATCATCATAATCTGCTCTTCTGTTGGGAGGTCTTACTGAGAGTAACAGAAAGAATAAACATCCAGTCAGGAAATGTAAAGTTTCCACCAATTAGGACTGCACCCCTCAGAAGGCTGAGATGATCTGGCTGGGGATTCTAGGATCTGTAGTCCTAGCTTGGCACTTCAGAGGAGGGTAAGATGGTAGAATAGTGTCTTGGGCCCTGCTTTGTGGCTAACCCAGAACTTCAGATTGTGTTAAAAAAGCCAAGCTTCATTATGGCTGCATTACACTAGGTTCATTAACTTGGTGCATCCTGCTTCCCCAAATGAAGTGTCCACAAAGATGCTCCTATTTGCTTCCTTGAAGGCTGGGAATTGGGGGTTGAAATGTCATAAATAAAATTTATCCTCTGCCTGATTCTGAGCAACTCCGGGGGGGGGGGGGGCTTACAAATTGTTTTTAAGTAATTTTTATTATTAAACATTTTACATGTTTAAAAAACTACAGAAACATAAGAGGTAGGAAAATCCATAAAGATTCCCATATTAAATAAATCAATAAGCAACATTACATTTATATGCTACCTGATTCTGAGCAACTCTGGGTGGTTTACAAATTATTCTTTAAAAATTTTATAAGATTTTACATAAGTTTAAACAACTAGAAACATAAAAGGTAGGAAGAGAAAGTAAAAATGTGAAAGAACAAAAGGTATCTAAATAAGTGTCTTCATAGTAATTGCCATCTCCACTATTCCAAATCGCATATTGTGGTTCTTTTTCCCATAAACAGACCTTTTAAACCAAAAATCATTTGTTTCATTTCATTTTCAGCAAAAAGTCCATAGTTTCCAGCCTTTTACAAAAGTAACTGTAGTTCTCCCATTTAAACAAGTCAATTTAGCCATCTCTGCACACTCAGCCATCTTCATAATCCCTCCCTCCATTATGGGTATGTCTGGAGTCTTCCATCTTTGTGCATATAACAGCTGTATACTATATATAAAACTGGTCCATGAGACTTTTCTAGTTGACTGTCCATAAGTCCTAGTAAAAAATATTCTGCTTTCTAGTGGTTTACAAATTGTTAAAAAAAATACAAGAAAAAAATAGAAAATGAGAACAAAGATGACAGAGATAACAAATCAAGATATGAACAGAGAAAGGAATGGTTGTTATGCATGTACAAGTGCTACTGCTCTGTTATCGTTTTTTATGCTTTTCTTGTAGGATTTGAACAAGAGGGAATATGTAGAAGTTGATGAGAGTGATCTCAGCGATTTTGAGGTAAGTGCAGCCCATTGAAGATTGCAATTCAACAACTTATAAGATGCCAAGATCATCCAAGAACAGCAATGAAGTAATTTTAATGTTAATCTTCTTGTCTCTGGGGATGAAAGAGACCTCAAATTGAAAGCAATGACTTTCAGAATTGATACTTCCTGCAGCGCAGCCATTTGGTGGAGAATGTTGGCAGCAAGGAAATATAGAGAGAGTTGGGAGTAAGTAAAATGTGTTTGGATTGCCTCCCTGTTGTTTCTAACCTTCCATTTTTTTTTTTTATTGAAGGAAATGGATAAACTGGAGTCAAGTAGCGAGGAGGCGACATCCAGCGAGGAGGAAGAGAAAGAATCAGAACCCAAGTCTAAGGGGAAAACTCCACTGAAAGGGCCATTCAGGCGGAAACGAGCTTATGTTGAAATAGAGTACGAGCAGGAAGTGGAACCTCTGTCCAAGTCCAAAGAGACATTACTTGGGAGTTGAGGACAAAAAAAAAAAAATACTTGGGACTGAAATAATTGTACATGTCTTCACCATGGAACTGCCTGGAGACTTTTTGTATAAAAGTGACGAAGGAATAAGCAAACTAGAACAAGCGAGTCAGTGGCTTTCTGTTTTTAGCCTTTGCTTCTGCTGTCCTTCCCGACAAGCAGACGTGCTGTACATGTCTTCACCATGGAACTGCCTGGAGACTTTTTGTATAAAAGTGACGAAGGAATAAGCAAACTAGAACAAGCGAGTCAGTGGCTTTCTGTTTTTAGCCTTTGCTTCTGCTGTCCTCCCCAAAAAGCAGAAAAAAAAAAAAAAAAAAAAAAGTTACTTTCTTTTACTGTTACTGTTGAAGAGCAAGAACATTCTCTCATTCTTAAAAAACTGAAGTTTTTCCTTCCAGGTTCAAAAAACAGGCATCCCCTTCACCAACATCTCTCTGGAGTTGTTCAGCAGACAAACCTGTGACAGGATCCTCTTGTATTTGCTGTAGGTATTCCTTCAGGTGTTCATTTTCACAGCTTTGGTAGACTCCTTGCAATAGGACCTGGCAGAGAAGGACAAAGAGATTATCTATTGCTTTTGCTCTGCCCTGTTTGTTTCCCAGGCAGCATCACACACTTAGATCACTGATAAACTTCCCCATGCTGGTGGAGGTGAAGAATTCTGGAAAAGTTCTCATATCTTAGAGTTGCCAAAGTTTGAAAAATACTTAGTTTATAACTGTCTATGCCCTCACGTTAGATTTCATGCTTTCTGTCCTGCTGAATTCTTGCCATCTTACCAGGCTGTGCCCTGGACGAGATACCTTGCGGGGGGTGGGGGGCACTTTTAAAGACCAGGAAAAATATCCTCACAGGTCCCTTTGCAAGTTCAAATAAGGAGAATATTAAGGATGCTTCTAAAATGGGTTTTTAATAGACATGTACATTTAGACTTCTACGAAATGAGAGGAATTCTGAGCATGTTAGATCAACTCCTAGTAAACAGATATACAAATCAAACTTATCCCCCGAAGATTCCTTCTCTTCTGTTGAAAACCTACGTTGCTTTTTCCACACCTTCGGTTCACCTTAGGAATGAAACTTGGCTCACCTTCACCTGTCCTTGGGAACAGTGATTCAACAAGAGGAGGCATTTGGTAGCTCTCTGAAGCAAAGTTGCTTTCACAGGTTCAGGGGTGGTGCTCCTATCTGTGACCACATCCCACATCATCCTCAGCAAAGCCTTGAGAATTATAGCAAGACGACAAGTCATTCTGTGGCAGGAAGATGGAGATTTGGTTGGTAGGACTATTTCTGGAGACAAATGATCCCGCGGTATACCTGGGAACCCAAACCCAACCTAGCTGGAAAAGCTACATGCCTGGGATCTACTGACACAGGATGGCCTATGACCATTATAGTCAAGATAACCACCGTAGCCTTGACCAATTATTTAGTGCAGCGGTCCCCAACCTTTGGGGCTTAGTGGGCCGGCTGGGGAGGGAGAGGGGAGGGGAACTGGGCCGTGTGAGCAGCAGGCTGGCGTGTTCATGCACACCCGCGTAGCTCAACTTATCTCTGCACGCTTGTGCAGCCTGGTTCCGAATAGCCATGGCCCAATAGCTGTGGCCAAGGGTTGGGGACCCCTGATTTACTGAGCTGGAATAAAAGGATCTACTTTTCAGCATGTTTTCTTGGCATGAATGCCCCTTTGATTCTAAAGCAGCAGTTTGGGGACTTTTTTCCCACTGAACTGCATCCCAAATGCTTCTGCCTCATAGGATGACTGATCATTTATTCCACAATTCTCCCCTTCTGATATACAATGCATATATACACATCTATCAAGTTTTGTGGCAATTTTCTCTGGCTCTGTAAGGGAGGCACCCAAGGCTTTTAGGGTTCATGCCTCTTCTTAAATACCTAGGCCAGGCGTGCTCTATTGTACACTTCAGTGTTTCTAACATTGCAATCCGAGCAGCTTCCTCTGGTTCATCAGGGATTTCCAGGTATCCCACAATCACTCGCTGCAGCCGCTTCAGATGATGAACAATCCGGATGCCGAGCCTCTCAAAAGACAAATTGGTTCAGAATTAGAAGCCATGTGAGAAGAGGGCCTCCTTACTAAGCAGTGAAGAAGAATAGATGGGGCATTTTTTACCTCTCGACAAAGGCAGGCAGGCTCTTGGCATATATTCTACGCAAAGAGAGCTGGCTCTCTGCTTCCATGTGGGTCAGTAACAGCTGGAGGACTCTGTCAGAGGCCGTGACACGTCGGGGTTTAGGGGACAACTGCTGTGGGGCTCTTTCCAAGACTAGCAGCACGTCCAGTATGCACAGCAACACAACCTGGGTTAGGGATGAGAACAGCTGGATCTGAGCATCTGCTTGGGACAGATGTCCAGAAAGAGTGGCTGAGAGGTGGATTCTCTTCTTTTATTCTGCCATGAGATTCCCTGCTGTGATATTCAGCTAGCTTGTCACCCTCTCAGCTTGACATACTTAGCAGGTGGTTGAAATTATATGTTCGAGCTAATGTGCGCCGTCTTGGAAGATGCAGTACAGAAACTGGCAGAATCAAAACACTTGCCCAAGTAATAAGTGTAAGTCAGGTAAACACAGTATTTATATTCAATACACCTTGGGTGAACTTGGGCCAGTTTTTTATTGCACAGACCTTGATCACAATTATCCAGAAATAAAGTAATTCTCAAAGGTTTACTTAAAGGTGGAACCTTAAATACCGTATTTTTCAGACTATAAGACGCACCTAAATTTACAGGAGGAAAACAAGAAAAAAATAGTTTTTGTCCTCCACGCGTCACGTTTTTGCACTCCCAGGCCCCCAGAAACACTTCAGTGCTCTGCACGGCCCGTTTTTGCCAAAAACGGGCCCATTTTCCCCAAAAACGCACCCATTTTTGGCCTGCAGAGTGCTTCTGGGGGCCGGGGAGGGCGAAAACGTGATGCACGGAGGGCTTGGGAGCCCAAAAATGGGGCCCAGTTTTGGGCCATGCGGAGGACTGCAGAGTGCTTCTGGGGGCTGGGGAGGACAAAAACGCAACGCGCGGGGGGTTCGGAAGGCCAAAAATTCAGTCTATAAGACGCACCTAAATTTTCACCCACTTTTAGGGGGGGGGGGGAAAGGTGCGTCTTATACGCCGAAAAATACAGTACTTGCCTTCCTTACTTTTCCACTTAGGGAGATGTTTATGTGCAGAAAATCCCAGATTTAATTCATAGACTCTGCAAAGTCAAAAATTTAAAATCAAACAGAGCACAACTACCATTACCATTCTAGAAAAACCAATGGCAAGAATTCTTAAAGAGCCTTCTCCTTTCTCGTCCAAGATTCAGCTTTGCACCTCAGCGAACACCATAGTGGGCCTTGTCTTGAGAGTGCCATGCTCTGTACATCTCTTGGTTAACTGGGCAGCCAAAAGAACAAGCAGGTTTTATGCCAAGAGAGGAACAGCAGAGTTGCAGGGCATTTCTTTCAAGGGGTCCAAATTCAGCCCAACAGCAATTACATGATAAATATGGACTAATCATTTTCAAATAGGGATGTTGAGAAGAGAGCAGCAATCTAAAGACTTATCATTTCTCTATGGCCGGAATATGTTGAGATGGGATGGCTTGTAAAAGCAAAGTTAAGGCTGCAATTCTAGAGTTGTTTAGATAAGGAATGAGCCCAGCTAAAATCAATGACATTTATTTTTGAATAAATACTTGCAGAGGATTATGTTGGACGTTACCTGCACAAGTTGAGCCTCCCTGCTGTAGAGATGGTTAAAGAGAGCATGATACACAACCTGAACTCTGTTAAATTGGCCGAGGACAGCTGCTGGCTGCAACAATACATCCATATGATTATTTCAGCTGGAGATATATTTAGCTGGGTTATGCAACAGAATCATTTTATGACATTATGAAATTTACAGGTACATGCGCATACATCTCTAACATCATTCCCTTTTTGTTATATTTACACTAAACATTGAAAAAGACTAGGAAGGCACTAAACAGGCAACTGAGGTTTTCATATCACAGTTTTAGCAAAAGAGGCTAGAGTAGAGGATTGGATTATATGCTAGGTTTTGCATATTGTTTTCCCTTTTGCTTATTTAAACTCCTGTTCCTAGGACAGGGTTCGGCAACCTTAAATACTCAAAGAGCCACTTAGGCCCGTTTCCCAGAGAAAACAAAACACCCGGAGCCACAAAACCTGGGTGGGCGTGGCCAACTCGATGTCACTCACTCCCACCCAGTCACATGACACCCCCCAGCCACGCCTACCCAGGTTTTGTGGCTCCGTGTTTTCTATGGGAAATAGGTAACGCCCTCTGTCAGGCCGAAGCCATCTTATTTGGACACTTTGGCCTGCCAAACTTTATGCATTTATAAACGTATTCTGCTGTGGGAATTTGGGAGGGTCTATTGCATGAGGGATGTAGAAAGGTAGCCATAACAAATTCCTTTAGATTCTCAAGGTCATCCTTTGTCCAGCACCTGTCTGGAAGCTGAGGGGAGTAATGGACACGTTGGCAGAAGATGAGTGGCTAACGTGATGAACTTGTGGGTGTGGGGACAAGGGGCTTGATCTTTCAACTGGGCGGAGAAACCTTCATAGGCTCAGATTCGGGTTTCTCACAGCTGTGCCAACATGGCTCTGTTAATAAATTGGAACTTTGAGGAATGCTTTGCCTCGGACTCTGATTTAATTTTGGATGTTATTTGGAACCCTGACACCCTCTCTATCTCCCTCTCATCCCTCTCTCATTTCTCTGTCTGTCTGTCTCTTTCTCTTTCTTTCTTTCTCCTCTCTTTCTGTGTCTCTCTATGTCTGTGAGTAAGTGTGTGTGTGTGTCGCTCTCTCTCGCTCCCTGCCTCTGTGGCTCTTCTCACTGTCAGAAAGCCCTGCTGCCCTGCCTGCTCTCTTTTGGGCTTTTCGCTAGCTGTTTTTTTCTTCCTTCCTTCCTTTTGGAAAGCCAGGCTGGCGGAGCAATGAGTGCAACCTGCGGTGGAGGCGTCCCTCCCCCTCCCCTGACCGGCTGTGGTAGAGCCGGGAGGGTGCGCACGAGAGGAGAAGGAGGGGGAGGTTGCACTCATTGCTCAGCCAGCCCGGCTTTCCAAAAGGAAGAAGAAGAAAAAAAACACCAGCTGGAGAAAAGCCCGAAAGAGAGCAGGCAGGGCGGCAGGGCTTTCCGACAGTGAGAAGAGGCACAGAGGCAGGGAGCGAGAGAGAGCGAGACACACACACACACACACACACACACACACAAGAGAGAGAGCCACACACACACACACACACAGACACAGACACACAGTGTCTCTCTCTCCTTCTGTATCTCTCTCTCACCATCTCCTCCTCTCTCTGTGTATCACTGTGTGTCTCTTCTGTCTCTCTCACCCCCTCTGTGTATCACTCTGTATGTGTTTCTCTATGTCTCTGGCCAAGCCAGCAAGCTCTTTTTGGGGCGCTTCGCTACATCTTTTATTTCTTCTTTTTTGAAATCCGGGCTGGCAGAGGAACGATCGCCAGCAGCGGCTTCCCTTCGGCCGACCGTTCTCCACCCCCCTTCTCCTCTCGCAACCTAGAACCTTGCAATGCTTTTGCGCCAAGAGGAGGCAGGAAAGGGGACTGGGAATCCAGCTTCCCTCCCGCTCCTCTTCCTGCTCTCCCGATATCTGTTAAGCCAGGGCTGAGGAGATCCCCTTGCGGGGAAAGGCGCTCAAAGCGCTGCACTTAACAGGATGCAGCTTCTCTCCTGCACGAATGCTCCGGCCATCGCCTTGCCGTGTCATCCCCCACCCCCAGCAGCTCTTCGGTCGAGCGCGGGGGGTGCGAACTCCAGCCTGAAGCGGCAGGAAGCGAAGGCTGCCTTACGTGCAGCAAAGGCAGGTACAGGGGCGCTTCACTCCTGCACTTTCCGGCAACCCTCCTCCTCCTCCTCCTCTCGTGACGCCCTGGCTGGCTGTGGCTGAGCCGGGAGCATGCGCACATGCGGGGAGACCCTCCCTAAGCGAGCGGCCGCCCGCCCTGCGCGCGCCTTTCCTGCACTTTGGCACTCGCTTGAGGAGGGTCTCCCTGTGCTTGTGCACGCTCCCGGCTCAGCCACAGCCGGCCAGAGGGTCACGAGGGAAGGAGGAGGATCGCCCGAAGGGACACCTCCACCGCGGCTGGCGATTGTTCCTCAGCCTGGATTTCCAAAAATATCCAAAAAAGAACTAAAAGCAGCGAGGGGCGGGGCCAACCAGTGATGGGACAGGGAGCCACAGCTGAGGGCCCAAAGAGCCGCATGCAGCTCCAGAGCCGCGGGTTGCCAACCCGTCCTAGGAGGAAGAGGCATGTGGAAATAATCAGATTGCATATACCTCTTTTCTGCATAAATACAAGTATTTATCTCCATTAATACTGTATACTGATTAGCTCCTGCCTATGCATAAATGTTTATCCCCATTTAAATCTAAAATAGCAGCCATAAACATCTCCTTTCCACAAAGACTGAGTTAATGAAATAGGGATATTGAAAACTGAGTTGAATAAGTGATTTAAATCAAAGACTAACCCTAACGCTAATCCTGTCTACTGCTGCTTATTCTCATTACTATTTCAATGTCATAAAACAATTTTCAAGACACGTTAATGTTTTTAGTTGTGTCTGATTCAGGCTGATATAGGAGAATAATTCTTTGCTCTAATCAGGCGAGATTTAATAGCCATTTCCCCCATCTTATTTATCTGTCTGGAGAGAAGAGGATTTAGGAGACTATAGCTTCTGCATGTTTTGCAGGGAAAGGGCAAAATAGTGTAGGCATGCAGTTTCTCCTTACCACATTTTGAATAATATGATGTAGGCACCGTACACCCAGAATTTTATTTTCTACTCGGTAGTCATCTGACAGCAGTAGTGAAGGTGGCAGAACCTTTTCCAGGTGATCACCAAGCCAAGGTCTCTGAATCTCCTGGAGCACGAAGCAAAACACGTACTTTGTTGCTGGGTTACACTGCCATGTTTCTCTGAATCAGACAAAGAAAATAAGGGTTAGACAAACCCTTAGTACATGAATCTTTTAAACTGAGATGGCAGAGACTACTATTTTTCTGGAAAGCTGATTTTGTCAGTGAACTAAACTCTACCTTGTGGGACTACTTCTATATAGATTTCATTGCATTTGAAAGTGAAAATGGTGCCAAGAGGAAGAACAAAATAATTACTTATTTGAAATTCATTGGACTTCAAATTCACAGTAGGCATGAAAGAAACTAAATTATTGTAAATCATCTCTGTCCAATCTCTTTTTCAATGCACCCTCCAAAGAGTCCACTACTTTGCCTGGTAAGTGGATTACCTCTTATTATTTGAAAGATTTTTCTAACATTCAAGACTGCCTTCCTACAACTTAAGTTTACTATTCTGGGTCTTGCTTTTAGGGATGATAGAACAGGTCTTGAACCTCTGCATGATGTTCCCTCAGGTACTGAGAATGCAATTGCATTCCAACTTCATTGAATTTTCTCAAGCCTAAACATCCAGTTCTCAATTTCTTTTGAAATTGAGTCCAGAGTTCACCCTTTTTTGCTCTTCTTTAAACCTATTTCAGCTTCTCTGAAGTTTTCTGAAAATGTATTTAAAGTGGACCATATCATTTAGCCATTGCAGAAAATAAAGTGAATTTTGTTTATATTGATGCAGAATAAAACCACATTTGCCTTTTTAGCAACTATGAAACACTGTTGACATATTCAACAGCCATATTCCTTTTTACATGTGGTATCAATCTAGAAATTTCTCATCCTATTTCAGTTTAAAATCAAAACTTCACTTGTTCTGATTTCATTCACTTCTGAGCGCTGGCCCTATCTACTTCTTAAGAAGATAATTTTTGGCAGAACATTTGAAGGCAAACATGATCCTAGACCAGAAAGAAATGGCATATTCCTAATCCTAAACCATCACTCCCATAATGCTTCCCAGTGGTCTCTTTCAAAGTAAAACTGTACAAATGATGTGTCCTGATCTATAAGTTAAATCACACAGTCAAGTTCAATTACAAGATTACAGGTACTCCTTGACATACAACCACAATTGAGCCCAACATTTCTGTTGTTAAGTGAGACATTTGTTAGGTGAGTTTTGCCCCATTTTACAACCTTTCTTGCCCCAGTTGTTAAGTGAATCACTGCAGTTGATAAATTAGTAACCCACTTAAGCAAATCTGGCTTCCCCATTGATTTTGCTTGTCAAAAGGTTGCAAAATGTAATCACATGACCTTGGGACACTGCAACGGTCATAAATATGAACCAATTGCCAAGCATCTGAATTTTGATCACATGATCGTGGGGCTGCTACAAAGGTCGTAAGTACTGTTGTAACTTTGAGCAATCATGAAATGAACTGTTGTAAGTCGAGGACTACCTGTACTGAAGGACATTTCAGACTTTATTTTAGGCTACAATGGGACCTATATCTTTGTTTTCGGAGATCAACACTGGGCTCTCACTCACTTGGTTAGTTCTGGCTTCAGGCACTGCATCACCACAACAAACCAGCCATGTTCACCTTCACGTGTGCCTCTGAGGAACTCGGGTATCGATTTATACTCCAAAACACGCAACAGAGCATCCAAGAGTTCCTGAGCCCCACACTGACTCCTGGGCTGGGTCCATGGCCTCTCTGCCCCATGGGTCACTGCGCAGATGAAGATGGGTCCTGCCACTTGGCGAAGGATTGAGCCAGTAACTGCAGAGTCCAACCCCTCAAGGTCTTTCGCCTCTTCTACTTTGGCTAGGATGTTGCAGAAAACCAGGCTGACTTCCACTGCTCGCTCAGCTCCTGCCGCACCAGAAGGGTTTTCCCTGGGGGATTTTCCTCCCTCTGGCTCCCACTGGAGAGGCGCTGCGTAGTGGCTCAGGACAACCACCAGTTCCTGAAGCAGGGCCGGAGCGGCCCCAAACAGCCACCGAGAGTCCGCAGCCTTCAGCAGGGCGGAAAGGTCTCTGACGAGCCCCAGCTTGGCTGTGCAGGGAGCCCCGCTTCCAAAGAGCCGCAAGAACCGGGGGAGAACCTGTTCTGCTGGGGAAGAAGCGGGGTCCCCCAGGGTCCCCGTGGCAAGACTCACCGAGGGGTGCTGCCCCGCAGGGCTGCGGCGGGCCTTGTCCCGGGACATAGCGGCCTGCGAAGGTCTCACGCCCCCCAGCGCCGACTCCCAGCCTCTCCCGTTGATTCTCCTCCCGAGTCCCCGCCTCGTAGTCCCGGCTGTCTCCAAACTTTGAAGTTCGGGCTTCCTTCTTTGGATTTCCTGGGTTTCAATTCGAATCGTTCTCAGCGCTACCCGGACTCAAGCCGATTACGTCTGAGAGGTCCAATCACTACGAGATTCACAGAACGAACCGCAGAAGCGGCCCGATTGCAGCAGAACGGAAGTCCATGCGGATTTCCGCTTTCCGCCGGAAGCGGAAATTTAATCTTCTTTCCTCAGACATAGGAAAGTACAGAAAAAAGTATTACGTAACAGAAAAAAAAGTATTACGTGAACGGTCAAGAGGTTCCGAGGAGCGGTAGTTCTCCACTTTGGGTCCACAGGAAACTATGTTTTCGTTTAACCCAAAAACATAGGAAAAGAAGCGCTTTCTTTTCATTCTGCGTGAATCGGGTCTCATAACGGTCGAAACATATGCTTTCGGATTTGAGCGGAAATTAAGACTGTGAGTAAGTCTATATTTTCTCTAAGCTTCCGTACGGCCTCCTCGGCGGCTCCGCCGTTTTCTCCTCACTGTTTTCCTATGTCGCTTTCCTCAATGGAAGCTGATTCTATTGCAGAGTTTCCTCTCCTAGAACTGCAAAGGTTTGACGCTTCCGACTTCCCTTAATCATTGGGCCCTTGCCTGAAAAACAGCCCCCTCCCGTTGCCAAGAGTATCCGGGGGCGGGGCTGCCGGCGAACATATTAGCATATGTAATGAGAGCGCCCGATATTGGTTTCTGTGGGGGAAACAAGAAACACGAAGACTCTAAGAGAGAAACCAAGGGGCGCTGCTTGTGTTTTTAAGTCAAGATTCTAAATTTGGGGCAGCATGGTTAAGAGCGGGTTCATCATAACCTGAAAGCCGGCGGCATGGCTTTGCTAGCGCGGTTTCTGAATCGTTTTCCGATCCTTCAGGTTCTTTCATGTGATGAGTGGGGTGTTCATGCGCATGCGTGAGATGTGCCGTCCCAAATGTTACGACGGGGCACAGAACCCATCTGATCAGAACCTAGGGAGCTCTTCTAGTTGTGAAGTAGGATTGTGTTCTTGTTATTGTCCTTTTTAGCGTATGAGTTAGTTGTGCTTGTGTCCGACTTCATATTGGGGTTTTTTTAGCGCTTGAATTGGTGCTTCTGCTGGTATCCGACTTCATATTATTTCTTTTAGTGTGTAAATTAATTGGTTGTTGGTGCTTGTGGTTGTGTCCATCTTCATATTGTTTATTTTAGTGTGTGAATTAGTTGATTTTTTTTGGCTGCTTGCTGTGGCTTTTCTGAGCACAATGGGTGCAGTAGGACCCAGTAAATCCAAGCTGTCACCCATGGAAATTTGGCTTAATCTGGAAATGACTGGGTATCTTGATATGATTTATTTATTTGTATTTATATGAATCCTTTAAAACAATTAAAACTTATGGTGACCCTGAGACTTAAGTGGCAGGCAATGAAGGAAAAGCATCTACATTTAAACAGAAAAAGTGTTGAAGACATGCTATCTGCATTAGACGTTCTAACAATTACGAAGGGGAGAGCTGATATTTGGCCAGGCGATATCGATCAATCAAATCTATCTGAAGTTTTAGGGAGGATAACACAAGACAATAACTTTTGCCAAGTTCATTGTTCTGCACAGAACACTGAGTACAAATGCAACATTGTTAAAAAGCAGTTCCTTTGTCCCAAGACACAGAAAAAATGCAGTTCAAGATATATGGCTTCTGGTTCTGCCCTGTGATCTTGAGTATATATTTATGTGGTCAACTGATTGTGAATGATAGCAAATAATTATGCATGTCTGAATTAAACATGAGCACTGTTCTAGAATTTGCTGCTTTGCACAGCAGGAAACAAGGTGCTTCCAATGCACAGTAGGCACCCACCCAAAAAAAGGAGCAGCTTAATGTAGATATGTCTTTAAATGTGCCTGAAAATACTTTTGTCCTACTCTGTTGCCAGTCAGAATTTCTGTCTCCATGTTTCATTTAAAGACAGCTCTGTTTTGGCTTGGTCACCTCCGGTCTTCACCGAACAAGGCATGCTTCCAGAGGTGTCCAGAAGCCTTATGCTTCTGTGTTTCATGTTCATATATGTCTTAGTTTTTTAACAGCACAATGTAATAAAATATCTAGAGTAAATCAGAACTGATCCTATACTTTAAAAGTTTAATACAGTATTAAGCAGACTTTTATATGAAGGTTCTGCTGAGGACCTTAAATTCAGATGAAGCAAGCTCTCTAGAACAGTGGTTCTCAACCTTTCTAATGCCATGGACCCCCTTTAAATACCTTTTGTGGCCATGGACCACCAAGACTTAACTCATTACATTTAAAGACTGAGCAGGCTACGCGGGAGAAGAGTGCCCCACCCATCTTCACAAGGCACACCTGGGGAATGAGCAGGGATGAAATGCTCCTGGTTCGCTCGTACCTGTCGGTCACCGTAGAGCCGGTCACCAAGGTAGCGCGAGGCGCCGCCCACCCACCCGGACGCCACCATTTGAGTTCTTTTACCCTCTGCGCATGCGCAAAGCGTTCTGCGCATGCGCAGAGGGTAAAAGAACCCAAATGGCGGCGTCCGGCCGAAGTCTCCCACTTCTGTAGCTACCGGCTGTCCAGCGACCCGCAGGCATGGCCGAACTGGGAGCATTTCAGCCCTGCAGTGACGGTGGCACCAAGATGGCAGGCTAACGCGCGCGGCGACCCCTGTGAAATGGTCGTTCGACCCCCAAAGGGGTCGCGACCCACAGGTTGAGAACCGCTGCTCTAGAAGATCTAGATCTGTGACTTACCGTATTTTTCGGAGTGTAAGACCAGTAGTGGGTTCTAAAACCCGTTTCTACCGGTTCACGCACGCGACCGCAAAAGTGTCCCGGGCGGGTGGGCGGAGCCTCCTGCCGCCGCCGCCGCTACCGGTTCTAAGAACTGGGCAGAACTGGGAGCAACCCACCGCTGTGTAAGATGCTCCAGAGTATAAGATGCACAGTTTTTGGGGAGGAAAACAAGAAAAAAAATTTCTGCCTCTGCCTACCAGCATCCATCGGTATTCATCTGGCTAGTGTCCTTGCAGCAAACAGCAAACAGCCTGGTCAGCTTCAGCACATTATCGCAGCCTGATTCACCATGAGCAGCTGATTGGCGGTTGATCGGCCTCCTGGAATACCGCCAATCAGCTGTTCCAGGCTGTGGGGATCGCCACAGCCCATTGGCACCTCCGCGCGTTGCGTTTTTGGCCTCCACGCGTCGCGTTTTCGGCCTCCGCACCCTCCGTTTTAGACCCATTCCAGGCTGCCAGGATCGCCATAGCACATTGCCGCTGATCGCCGCCTCTGTGCGTCGTATTTTTGGCCTCCGCACGCCCCGTTTTTGGCCTCTGTGCATTGCGTTTTCGGCCAGTTCCAGGCGGCGGGGATTGGCTGCCTCGAACCGGCTGAAAACGCAACGTGCGGAGGCCAAAAACTGCGATCCCTGCAGCCTGGAATGGGTCCAAAATGGAATGTGCGGAGGCCGAAAACGTCCGAAGGGTGGGGGCCAGCGGGTGGGCGGGGTTTTGGCAACATTCGCTGTATAAGACGCACAGACATTTCCACCCACTTTTGGGGGGGGGAAGTGCATCTTATACTTCGAAAAATACGGTATTTTCTATTCTTCCTTCTCCCTTATGCATATAATCCAATATATGCTACCCTGTTGTTTTCTTTTCCTTCATCTGCTTCTGTATCTGTTTTCTAAAAAAGATATTGTTTTTCAAATTGCATGATCAATGGCCTTTCTGTGACTAGATGTTGTCTCATAGTTCATTATTTCCACTAAGTTTTAGTGCCCAACTACCGTGTTTCCCCTATAATAAGACATGTCCCGATAATAAGCCCAACAGGGCTTTTTGGGACATGCATTGAAATAAGCCCCCCCCGAAAATAAGGCCCCCCCATTACTTTCCGGGGAAAGGGGGGGACATGCCGGGAGCCGCTCTTATTGTGGCGGGCACTCTTTTGGCAGGGAGAGCGAGAGCAAGTGAGAGGCGGGTGCGCGCACACCACGCAGGAGTAGCTCGGCTCCTCTGGGCTCTTCCTACGGCAATTTGAAACACGGTCCTGCCTGCGAGGAAGATGAGGTGGGTATCGATCTCTGCCTCGCCGTCTCCTCACAGGCAGGAGCGCATTTCAAAACGCTGCCGGAGGCAGCCCAGAGGAGCCAAGCCAGTCCCGCGGGGTGTGCGCCGCAGAAAGAGCGTCTCCCAGCTGGAAGAGCAAGAGCAAGCGAGAGGCGGGTGCGCACACACCCCACGGGACTGGCTCGGCTCCTCTGAGCTCTGCCTACGGCAATTTGAAACGTGGTCCTGCCTGCGAGGAAGATGAGGCGGGCATCGATCAATGCCTCGCCGTCTCCTCGCAGGCAGGAGCGCGTTTCAAAACGCTGCGGGAGGCAGCCCAGAGGAGCCGAGCCAGTCCCGCGGGGTGTACGCCGCAAAAAGAGTGGCTCCCGGCCGGAAGAGCGAGAGCAAGTGAGAGGCGGGTGCACACACACACCCGGGACTGGCTCGGCTCCTCTGGGCTCTGCCTACGGCAATTTGAAACGCGGTCCTGCCTGCGAGGAAGATGAGGCGGGCATCGATCGCTGCCTCGCCGTCTCCTCGCAGGCAGGACCGCCTTTCAAAACGCTGCGGGAGGCAGCCCAGAGGAGCCGAGCCAGTCCCGTGGGGTGTGCGCCGCAAAAAGTGTGGCTCCCGGCCGGAAGAGTGAGAGCAAGCGAGAGGCGGGTGTGCACACACCCCCGGGACTGGCTCGGCTCCTCTGGGCTCTGCCTACGGCAATTTGAAACGCGGTCCTGCCTGCGAGAAAGATGAGGCGGGCATCGATCCCTGCCTCGCCGTCTCCTCGCAGGCAGGAGTGTGTTTCAAAACGCTGCCAGAGGCAGCCCAGAGGAGCTAAGCCAGTCCCGTGGGGTGTGCGCGTACCCGCCTCTCGCTTGCTCTCTCTCTCTCTCTCCCGGCCAAAAGAGTGCCCGCCGCAGAAAGAGCGGCTCCTGGCTGGGAGAGCAAGAGCAAGTGAGAGGCGGGTGTGCACACACACCGCGGGACTGGCTCACCTCCTCTGGGCTCTGCCTCCGGCAGCGTATGAAAACGCGCTCCTGCCTGGGAGGAGACAGCGAGGCCGGTCAGGTACAGCGAGCCCACAAGTGCTGGGCTTGAGCAGCAGACGGGCGCATCCATCCCGTCCCTGTCGCCGTGCATGCAGCGGCCGAGGCTTTCTAGGCACCTGCCGGGGAGCCATGTGCTGGCCTGGAACTGCGGCAGAGGTGCTGGTGTACTCTTGGGCATGTAGCTCCATCGCATTCATCGGTGTTGTGTCCACTGACCCTCCCCCGCCTCCGGCTCTCGAGTGAAGCGGGAGGGGGAAGAAACACTCGTGGGCTGCCTGAGGAAGAAGCCGAGCTTCCAGCAAAACTTCTAGCTGGGCACGCACTTCCTTGTCTCTTCCAAATGCGCCCCTCTCTCTCTCTGCGGCGGGGGTCTCTCTCTCTCGGCGGGGGGGGAAAGAGTGCACTTAAGACACAGCACCAGGAGAAGGAACCTTTTAGCTGCACGCTGAACGCAAGAAATCTTTCTGCCCTTTTGCTCCAAGAGGCTGCCCAAAGGTTCCTGCCGAGAGAGAGAGGGGGTGAGGGAAGGAAGGAGGAAAGGCAGGTGCTTTGCCTCAGGCAGCCTGCGAGAGTTTCTTCCCCCTCCCGCTTCGCTCAAGAGCCGGAGGCGGGGGAGGGTCAGTGGACACAACACCGAGGGTGGCTGTTCCTGCAGGGGATTCCCATGCACCGCCCTCGCCTGCATCCCCCGTCTGAAGGACGTGGGGTGGGCAGGTGGAGGATGAGTGGCCCGAGCCGGCGAGCGAGGGAGGCGGGGGCGGGAGTCAGAGCCGAAGGGGCGGTGAGACCGACCCGCGGCCCGGCTCTCTCTAGCTGACTACAAGTCCCAGGTAGGACGCGCTTCTCGCACCCCACCCCGCCCAACCTGCCACCCCCAAATTGTGCCCCACTGCGAGACGTGCGTCCTACCTGACACTTGTAGCTCTGTTGCATTCCTCGGCGTTGTGTCCAGGGCAGCCCGTTGTAAAAGAAAACGTCTCGCGACTTCGAGAAGTTTGATTGAACTCGCGAGATGTTTTATTTTAGAACGGGCTGCCCTGGACACAACGCTGAGGAACGCGACGGAGCTACAAGTGTCAGGTAGGATGCACGTCTTGCGGCCCACCCCGCCCTGCCCACCCTGCCACCCCCAAATTGCGCCCCACCGCGAGACGCGCGTCCTGTTCCACGAGGCGGTGGCGGTGGGCCAGCCGCTCGGCTGGCGCCAAGAACAGGGAGGGGAGGCGGCGGCGATGGGACATCCAGTCCCACGCTTGCCGCCTACTGCACCCCCAAAATAATAAGCCCCCCCCCATAATAAGGCCAAGGCCATATTTCGGGGGTCAAAAAAATATAAGCCCCTGTCTTATTTTCAGGGAAACACAGTGCTCTTGCTCTAAATTCTGTTACCAAGCCTGTAAGACATTTTTCCTGTCTTCATTCCTCATATTGTTTTCTCATGGATCAAATTTTAGATGGCTGAGGGGATGACTGACCAGCACATAACTCACCTTCATGGATGTTAAAAGGGCTAATACTTTGATGGAAAATCTCTAAACATTTCCAGGCAGCAGCAGTGACCAACCACTTTGGCATTGCTGACAAGAAAAATGAAAGTTTGTTTATTTCTTTAAATTTATATGCTGCCTGACTCCCAGTGCCCACGTAGATAGCAGATGTTGAAGTCAAGTAGAGGAAAACAGCTGTTTATTTTACGAGAGTAACATAACCTTAGTTTAATCTGTTAATCCAATTTTCTGTACATTACATTAAACTAAGAAACCCCATCATAGGTTGAATTTGCAAAACATCCTAGGCTAAAATGTGTTTAGTTTGTCACCATGTTATGCAAATATAGTTAGAATAATAGCTTCCCAGGGTTTCATGTGGCAAATTTTGGTAGCTGAGCTCAGTGGCTGCAAATTTTTTAACAACTGGTTCTCTGCCCTAATGACTGGCTGGGTGGGCGTGGCTGGGTGGTCATGTGACTGGGTGGGTGTGGCTGGGTGGTCATGTGACTGGGTGAGCGTGGCCAACTCAACATCACTCACGTCAAAGGGTGCCTCGCCTGGCCCCTCCCCTCCCAGCCACTCCTTGTCACGCCCGGCCTCAACGTATCTATAGTTCTAAAGTCTATAGGTTAGACTTTAGGACGCTACGCCCCCATCGCAGGGAGGCAGAGCCGATTAAGTGGTTCCGCCCCAGACACCTAATGGACCCTGAAGGGTTCCAGTAGGAGCTTGGGGAGATACCTGACTCCCTTGTCCACAATCCGGCTGAGTCCCTGGTGGCCGCCTGGAATAGGGCGGCATCTGGGGCACTGGACCAGATTGCGCCTTTGCAACCTCTCCACAGTGATGGATCCAGGAAAGCTCCCTGGTTTACTGAGGAACTCCGGGAGATGAAGTGCCAGAAGAGACGTCTAGAGCGACGCTGGAGGACCAGTAACTCCGAGTCTGACCGAACACTTTTAAGAGCCTTTATTAGGACTTATTTAGTGGCGGATACGGGCCGCAAAATGTTCACATTTTTCCGCACTTATTGCATCCACTGATTGCATCCGCTGATTCGCGCCCAGCTGCCCTATTTAGGGTGACTCGTTCCCTCCTTAATGCAGGGGGAACGGAGGAGCCCCTGCAGGGTAGAGCTGAGGAATTTATGCAGTTTCTGTCGGATAAAGTCGCTCAGATTCAGACAGACCTGGACTCCGATTGGGCAATTCCGACCGAGATGACAGGGGCAGGTCTTAGTCCTATTGTGTGGGATGAATTTGAGCCTGTGACTCCTGAGGAAGTGGACAAGGCTGTGGGAGCGATGAGTTCCTCCACTTGTTTGTTGGACCTGTGCCCCTCCTGGCTGGTTTCGGCCAGCAGGGAGACGATATGAGGCTGGCTCCGGGCTTTAGTTAACGTGTCCTTGAGTGAGGGTCCTTCCCCCAACCATTAAAGGAGGCGGTGGTGAGACCCCTCCTCAAGAAGCCTTCCCTGGACCCAGCAGAATTAAAGAACTTTCGTCCGGTCTCCAACCTTCCCTTTGTGGGAAAGGTTGTAGAGAAAGTGGTGGCACTTCAACTCCTACGGTCATTGGATGAAACGGATTATCTGGCCCCCTGTCAATCTGGCTTCAGGCCTGGCTATAGCATGGAAACTGCTTTGGTCACGCTGATGGATGATCTCTGGCGAGCCCGAGATGGGGGTTATTCCTCTATCTTGGTGCTACTTGACCTCTCAGCGGCTTTCTATACCATTGACCATGGTATCCTTCTGGGATGACTAAGGGAGCTGGGGTTGGGAGGCACCGTGCTGCAGTGGTTCTCCTCCTATCTCTCCCATCATTCACAGTCAGTGTTAGCAGGAGGACAGAGGTCGACCCCTAGACCCCTTGTTTGCGGGGTTCCTCAGAGTTCGGTCCTCTCTCCCCTCCTATTTAATATCTACATGAAACCACTGGGTGAGGTCATCCGACGATTTGGGGTGAGGGATCAGCAATATGCTGATGATACCCAGTTGTATATCTCCCCCCTGCATCAGTTCAGTGAAGCAGTGGATGTGATGTGCCGGTGCCTGGAAGCTGTGAGGGTCTGGATGGGTGTCAACAGGCTCAGACTTAACCCAGACAAGACTGAGTGGCTGCGGGTACTGCCTCCTAAAGACTGTATCAACTGTCCATCCTTGGTTCTGAGTGGGGAGAAATTGTCCCCCTCAGAACGGGTTCGCAATTTGGATGTCCTCCTAGATCCACAGCTAAGATTAGAGCAACATCTAACAGCTGTGGCTAGGGGGACCTTTGCACAGGTTTGCCTGGTGCACCAATTGCGACCCTACTTGGATCAAGAGGCTCTCCTCACAGTCACCCATGCCCTTGTCACCTCACGGTTAGATTATTGCAACGAGCTCTACATGGGGCTACCCTCAAAGAGTGTTCAGAGACTACAGTTGGTCCAGAATGCGGCTGCGCGAGCTGTCGTGGGTGCACCTAGGTACACCCACATTACACCAATCCTCCGCGAGCTGCACTGGCTTCCTAT
>QLTV01003718.1:51874-87248 GCA_003457575.1 Thermophis baileyi | reverse complement strand
AGAAGAAGAAGAAGAAGAAGAAGAAGAAGAAGAAGAAGAAGAAGAAGAAGAAGAAGAAGAAGAAGAAGAAGAAGAAGAAGAAGAAGAAGAAGAAAAAAAGGAAGAAAAGAAAAAGTAGAGAGGAGGAAGAGGAGAAAGAGAAAGAGAAGGAAAAGAAGAAGAAGAAGAAGAAGAAGAAGAAGAAGAAGAAGAAGAAGAAGAAGAAGAAGAAGAAGAAGAAGAAGAAGAAGAAGAAGAAGAAGAAGAAGAAGAAGAAGAAGAAGAAGAAGAAGAAGAAGAAGAAGAAGAAGAAGAAGAAGAAGAAGAAAGAAAAAGAAAAAAGGCAAACACCTAAAATGAATTTGTAACTCACTCTCAACTGGCTTTTAGCCCAGCAATTACCCAACTTTCTGTTCCTTTTAACAAGAGATACAGGAACAAGATTTATTATAATACGTGGACATTCTCCGGTTAAATCTTCCAATATCTGGACTTTTGTGTGAAACCAGGTAAGCTGAAAGCAACAGCCATCCATGCTGGTTTCAGATGAGGTATGAACTGAAAAGCCCCTTCCCCAGCTGCTGTTGTCAGTAGCATGGATGTCAGGGAGAACATCTGATCTTGCCAGTAATTAAAACTAAGCGTATTTGAGCCTGGTATGTGCTAAGATGGGAAACATCTTAACAACTCCGTCTGAGTCACTTTGAGTTGTGTTATGGAGAAGAAATGGGACACCAAAGTAAAACAACAGGATTATTTCACCCTAAATCTGTGACCCTAAGGACACAGATAAACCTTCAAGTGATGACTGTAAGGAATATAAATCCTTCCATTCTCCACCATTCAGTCAGAACTGAAGAAGCTTCTTGGATGAAAAGCACAACATCTTCAAGGAAAAACAAACCCAGCTGCCTTTTAAAAAAGCACCTTTAGGACAACCATGACCTGGATGACTCATAATCTCCATAGACATTTCACTCTAAAAATATTGCTTCTAAATCAGATCTGCTAAATATCTGCAAAACACAGACCTGTCCTGAAACAGAAGATGCAAAGATGTGTATCCTTCACTAGATTTGCATTCTCTTAGAACAGATCTGGACATTTTATGGCTTTGTGGATTGCTTTTATTTTGAAGGCTACAGCTACTTTTTAAAAAATTTACGTATGTGTGTGTGTGCATGCATGCCTATGCACCTTCACAGCCCTATTGGTTGGCACTCCACAACAGTCCCAATTTCTCATTTGACTCCTTGGGAAAATTAATGTTCCTCTCCCCCTGCCTTAAAAGAACCATTTTTTTCTTCGTCCCTGATCCAACTCACCCATCCTTCCCACTTTGGAGCCGAGTCCAAACACCTCCCCCCCAATTCAAGTGAACTCTCAAGACAAAATAAGCCTAGGCCTAGATGTTCTTGGCTTCGTTGTTTGCTTCAGGCTCTTGGCTACAGCATCCTGGCACAATTCCCGAGTGTGATGAATTAGCTCTGATAGGTTTTTATCCATTTAATTCAGGTCTGTGCTTAATCTCCTTCCCCATTTGCTGTCCCTTGGCTCAAATATCTCAAAATACAACAAATAGCCTCCCTCTTTATCATCCTGGGCGCCCACCTCCTCTTCACCACCACGGGCATGCTGGATGCTGAATGAATATTGTGGCTGCTCACCAAGACGAGAGGCACAAGGCAGCTTTTTGGGGCTGTCCTTGGCATCTACTCACTTTCTGTGGAAGGCATGTTGGCATGGCAACACTCCCAGTTCATCTTTCACTTTAAAGTCTTCCAGGCAGACGGCACAAGTCTGCTGCGGAGAAAGAGGGAGGAGGAGAGAATGGGCAAACATCACAAAGCAGGAATCAATAAAGGAGAATATCTGGGTTGAAAGGGAGGGCTCCTTGGTACTCTGAGCTTGCAGATGTTTCATTACCCAAACTAGGTAACATCATCTGTGCTAGTCATAACATAGACTAGCACTGATGATGTTACTTAGTTTGGGTAATAAAATGTCTGCAAGAAAACCACCCAGCTCAGAAAGCACTGAAGACCCCTCAAAGCAGGAATTACGCATGCTTACAGTACCTGTTGTGGATTCCACAGCAAACTATGGTTGATTTTTGGGGGGCAGATCAATACTTTTGGTGGGAAACAGAAGGAAAAGCTTAGAATGGGAGGGTTCAAGAGGCAAAGTTCTGCCCAGTCATTTGCTTCTAATCATGATTTATTGGATGCAAAATTACTTAGCTCATGGTTCAAGGTTCAAGGTTCAAGGTTCCTTGGCTATCAAGGCAGATCAGCATGTATCTGGGCTTATTCAATAGCATCAGTCTACAAATGAGTCTTCCACAATCCAGAAACTATCTTTGCAGTCTATAAAACTTTCTGAGAATGTGGGGTTGTTGTATAGATCTGAGAGAACATCTGTTATAGCCCAAATAGTTCTAGGGAATTGTTTTGTATCATATTTGATTATGGGTCTATCAGCATTATCTAATCCAGCCTTTCCCAGTTTAATGTCTTCTAGATTTATGGGTTCTGCATATCTAGAACTTCCAACTAGCTTGGTTGTGTTGGTTGGGTATTCTGGACATGGCAGTTCCAACATGGATCAGTTGGAGAAGGCTAGTGGATTCCAGCATACAACAGTTCTTGAAAGTTTCTGGAAAAGATTTTCCTTACCATTTACCATCTCAAAGGTAGATTAAGGCATACAAATCTAAAGTAATTTGCAGTAGATTGTCGAAGATTTCTGATTTCAAGAATAGTGGTAATACTATGAATCTCTAACCTCTCTCCTAAATTATGCTGCTTTTATGGGTCATCAGAAGATAATTTTTGTTTGGAAAGACAATAAGAGACATTCAGTTTCAGAGTTCAGAATCCTTTAAGGCTTGTGTTTATCTAAACTTTTCAGGTGAAGAAGCAGTAGCTCTATTTGTACAACATTTAAGCCTGATTAATGTTAACCTTGATTATGATTTTTGCAACTCAGTGTATTCTATTAGAATGTATTGGGAAAAGCTGGAAAATAGGTTAATTCGATAACTGGATTAAACAGGCTGTTCAGATAACCTGTTTCTTGCAACAGACTCAGAGAGATATCTCGTAAAGGAATAACACATATTCCCTGAGTATAATCTGCCTGACCCTGAGCTTTCTGATCTTTTAAGCTAGAAAGCTAGAGATGCCAAGGTGTGACCTTTTGTCAATTCTGCACTCAACTACCGTATCTTTCGGTCTATAAGATGCACTCCCCCCCCAAAAAAAAGTGGGTGGAAATGTCTGTGTGCCTTATAGAGTGAATGTTGCTGAAGCCCCGCCTACCCGCTGGCCCCCACCCTTTGGCCTCTGCCTCCCAGCAATTTGCCTCCTTGCAGCAAACAGCAAACAGCCTGGTCAGCTTCAGCACAGCCTGATTTAGCACGAGCAGCTGATTGGCGGTTGGATCGGCCTCCTGGAATACTGCTGCCACCTATCGCTGCCTCCGCACGCCCCATTTTTGGCCCGTTCCAGGCGGCGGGGATTGCCGCCACCGCCTATCACTGCTGCCACTGCCTATGGCCGCCAAACAGCGGCGACGATCCCCGCTGCCTGGAACGGGCTGAAAACGTGACGCGCAGAGGCCGAAAATGGGGCACGCGGAGGCGGTAATAGGCAGTGATGGGCGGCAACGGTGGCAATCCCCGCAGCCTGGAACAGCTGATTGGCGATATTCCAGGAGGCCGATCCAACTGCCAATCAGCTGCTCGTGCTAAATCAGGCTGTGCTGAAGCTGACCAGGCTGTTTGCTGCAAGGAGGCAAATTGCTGGGAGGCAGAGGCAGATTTTTTTTTTCTTATTTTCCTCCCCAAAAGCTAGGTGCATCTTATGGTCCGGAGCGTCTTATAGTGCGAAAAATACGGTACATACAATTCTTCACTCAACTATGTTGTCATATTGGGTTTCTTCCTCTTTTGTTTTCTGCTGTGGATTTTGTTTTGTTAGCTGATCACTAAATGGAATGATAGAATCGTACCATTGGAAGAGGGTTTGAAGGTCTTCTAGTCCAACTCTGTCCAGATTAGGAATTTTCAGACTATTCCCAACAAATGTCTGTCCAACTATTGTTTCAAATTCAGAGTGATGGAATATCCATGACTCCAGATGCTGCTTAACAGTCAGGAAAGTCCTCCATATATGGATCTCACTGCATAGATAGTCCTCGAGTTTTGACCTAATGGAACCTGCACATTATGGTTGTAAATCATAACAGTAGTAAAATGTTACTACCATTATGTTTTTTGCGAATGGGGCAGTTGTAAGCATGAATTCCATGGTCATTAAGTGAACCCATTGGTTCACCCATGATGGTGCATCCCCCCCCAAAAAACTGGAAGTGTGTGCTAGTTTTCAGCACGTTGTAAAACGCTTTTCATTTCACCCTGCATATTGCAAACAGCTATAAATGGGGGTTTGTTGAGCCAGGTACCATCTGTTTTGTACCAGCATATCTCATTTTTTTCTATTTAGCAATAGCAATAGCAGTTAGACTTATATACCGCTTCATAGTGCTTTTACAGCCCTCTCTAAGCGGTTTACAGAGTTAGCATATTGCCCCCAACAATCTGGGTCCTCATTTTACCCACCTCAGAAGGATGGAAGGCTGAGTCCACCTTGAGCCTGGTGGGATTTGAACCGCCGAACTGCAGCTAGCAGTCAGCTGAAGTAGCCTGCAGTGCTGCACTCTAACCACTGCGCTACCTCGGCTCATTTAAGTGTGGCATCATACATTTCTCATCATTGAACTAAATTTTGCTGGAAAGGATTCAAAATTAAACTTTATTTAAAAAGTTTTGAACCTGTTTTATGAGATGTTAACAATCATCCCCAACTTTGGGTTATCTGCAGATTTTCTAAACATCCCTTCTCTCTCCTAATCACATTTATAAAAATATTGTATGGCCAGGACAGAATCCCAAGCTAACCTACAACAAACCTCTCTCCTGCAGACATATATTTGCATAACCACACCTATATATGTTCAAACTATAAATACATGAAAGGATGTCTTGCTTTCATTTTTGCTGAGAAATCAACTCTTTTGACTCATCAGTGGGTTTACTCACCCCATGTAAGTTTAGCTTTCTGGCATCACCTTTCAAAACCACCTGGAAGGAAGGAAGGCAGTAGATTAGTATCAGAGCACTGGTGCTGAATGACCAAAGCAGCCAATCCCACTGAACATTGCAAAGACAAACAGCAGCAGTTGCTAAACAGCAACAATATTGGTTGATGCAGAAACTACAGCACAACCACGGACAGACTTTCTGAGTTGGGGAGATCTGGCCCAGCCTATACAATTTGCATTATTTATTTCTCACTTCTCAAGGCTTCCTGCCCTCCCTCGAGCACAGCGCATCGTTTTGATCATTTCCTCACATTATTTGAAATTTATTATGTTCAGGCTCTGTTTTGCAGCATAGCTGGTTGCAGGATAATTGCCCACTCCCCAAAAAGGATGCATGAGATTTCTTTTTCCAGTCTAGCAAGATAATTTTATTGGCATTTTAAATTTTAAATGGTATTTAATCATTTCTGCATAGTCAATATCAGTTTGGTAATTCCAGGAGTTGTAATCCTACTATGTCTGGAAAGCAGCAGATTGGGGGGGAGGGGGGGAGAGACCACGCAAAAGAGATTCTGACTATGTAGCCTCAGTTTCTAAATGTAAACATACTCTAGTGAATCAGATACCTTTTCTGTAACAGGTGGTCAACAAAAGCTTCAGAGTTTCCAACATATGATAGATTAGAGGGCAACTGAATGGCAGGGCTTAGTGCTTCAGATTAATATATTAGCACTCATGCAGTTACAAGCAGGAGCTCTTAGAAACTTGGTTTATTCAAATAGAGTTTATTGGTTTATTCCACCAGAGTTGATGTGCTTTGATGTGTCTTGCAAGGGCCTGGGCAGGATACTTCTGTATATATGCAACCTCATAACATCAGGCCGGCATAGATGGCTTTGTGCTGATGGGTATATAGCTGGCATGGTCTAGGGCAGGGGTCAGCAACCCGTGGCTCTGGAGCCACATGTGGCTCTTTCATTCCTCTGCTGCGGCTCCCTGTCGCTCAAAATATGCGTCACAACTGCCAATGTGTGACACCTGTTGGCATGCGATTTGTTGAGCTTTTTGACCCCCGGTAGGCCAACCATGGATAAATCCAAGAAAAGAAAAGTTTCAGAAGAAAAACAGAACATTTAATTCAACTACATATGCTAGTTTTGTGGCCACTCAGGAAATATTCAGGCACGGGAAGGGTTTTGTGGCTCCCAGTGTTTTCTTTTCTGTGCGAAACGGGTCCAAATGGCTCTTTGAGTGTTTAAGGTTGCCGACCCCTGGTCTAGGGCAAAGCCTAGGTGGGCATGCTTCAGAAAGTCATATGATGAGCATGAAACCATCTAGTTCTAGTCCTGCCTCAGGTGTGAAAGCCAGCTGCGTGACTTTGGGCCCATCACCCAGTGACTGAGTTTTAGTCCTGCCTTAGGGAAGAAAGCAAGCTGGGTGAATTTGGGCCACTCTCTTTCAGTCCAACTTACCCCACAGGGTTATTGTGGGGAAAATAGAAGAAGGGAGGAATATTGTGGGTGTCTGCCACCTTGAGTTATTTATAAAAACAATAAAGACAGAATATAAATAAGCAAATAAACAAATCCCAGGCACCAGCTGCATGAGGAAGATCAGAATATCCAGATGTTTTAAAAGACAAATTTGCAGTGGTTTTTGCATCTCAAAATTACAGACAGAACTCTTACAATGTGCCAAGAAGGTGACATTTAGACTCCTTTCTTCACCCACTTGTAAAGAAAGCCTTTCTCTTGAAAGGAAAAAAAGGAAAATGACTCAAATTGCTCATTTACCTCTTTGTATCCAAATCTTTCACTTTGTGCTTGATGCCGAAGTTTGCTGCAGAGAAAAAATGGAATATTTTTAGTAATCATCAATGAACATCTCCAATTCGCCTGATGTACGAGGATAGTTCTTGTTTTTTGAACTCAGGATTACAAAACCTTTTGTTGTCGTTGTCATGCTGCTAAAGATGGAAATAAGAGTTTCTTTGGAACTTGCCACATTTAGATTGTGGGTTTTTTTTGCCTTTGAAAACTTTGCTTTATATGTTAGGAGGTACCAGCATTTTTAGCTAGACTTAAGTTTTTCTAATCCTGGCAAGAAGTTTTTGTTCCAGTAACTGACAATTTTGCCATCTGTCATGGGAAAACACTAAAATATATATCCAGTCCCACCCTGCCTTCAATAGCTATCGTTCCCTGATGGCAAATATTGCTGAATGGATTATAGTTTTTCTATAATGACAACATCACGATGATCCATTGTGGCTTTAAACATCCGATTAAACATTTGTGTATTTTTTTTTAAAAAGGAAACTGTGTTGATCAGTTTAGTAATAGTATGCACTCAGCATGGGAAAGACTGTCCCTGGTTTATTTCGACTTTTATTATTATTATTCCATAGGCATTTTACCTTATTTAATCCCAATTCTCAGAGTAATTCCTCACTAATAAAATCAAGTTTATAGGCAAATTATACAGGAATCATCATAATGGATTTTATAAAAAACGCTGGAGAAAATGTTTTCAGACTACAATATTGCAAATATAATAGTTAAATATACAATAGAAAGTGAAAGTTGTGGGATTCTTTCTTTCCTTCAAGGATAGATAAAAGTCTCTAACTTGAAGGATGGGGGAAAACTAGATATTAGATTCTCCCTCAAACTTCTTGGATAATTTCTGTGGCAGACTGAGTCATAAAACAGACTCAAAAGGATAAATCATGTTAAGCAAAGGGAGAAACAAAGGGACTTATAGATCACAAGAGTTTATAGTACAGGTAGTCCTCGGCTTACAACCATTTGTTTAGTGACCCTTTGCAGTTTCAATGGCATTGAAAGAAGCGACTTATGACAATTTTTCACACTTACAACCATTGCAGCATCCCTGTGGTCATGTGATCAAAATTCAGATGTTTGGCAATTGGCATGTATTTATTAGGGTTGCAGTGTACCAGCTCAGGGATGGGTTCTAACTTACCTCGCTTCTGGTTCGCTTCCTCCCACGCCGCGTGGCCGCGCCTCATGGGCGGGCACGCGCGCATACGCAGTGCCGAAAAATCTGAAAAAAATTCCCCCCCCCAAAAGCCAAAAACAAGATGGCGACGCATGCGCGGTGCCGGAAACTGACCACATGCACAGAAGAAAAAAAACCCAGAAAAAATTCAAAAAAATAATAATTAACCCCCCCCCAAAAAAAAACCAAAAAAGAAGAGATGGCGGCGCCCACGGACCGGCACCGACAGAACCGGTTCCATGATGTCACCCGCGGGTCGCTACCGGTTCAGGTGAAACGGTCCGAACCGGGAGGAATCCACCTCTGTTCCAACTTCATATGATCCCCTTTTGTGACCTTCTGACAAGTGAAGTCAATGAGGAAGCCAGATTTACTTCACAACCATGTTACTAATTTAACCATTTAACAACTGTGGCAAAAAAGATAGTAAAATGGGGCAAAACTCAATTAACAAATTTCTTGCTTAACAACAGAAATGTTGGGCTCAATTGTGGTCATAAGCCAAGGGCTACCCCAATATTATAAATGCACTTGATCATGATTGCAAAGTAGCAGACTATTTACACCAGGTCTGCTCCTAGTTCCACTATATTTCTCCCTGTGGTTTGTGGTGGGAAGGCAAACTAATAAAACAAAACAGGAAGTGGCTGCAGCAAAACAAATGTGTCTACTTATACCTGCACCATGCTCATCTGCTATTTGTAGCAACCTGCAGAACCTCAAAAATCAAAGAGTTCCATGTTTATTAAGGTTGCAATATTATTTGCATCCATTTATATGGCTAATAAACCATGAAATATCAGAGCTCTAAGAAGAAGTATATACATCTATAGTACGTATTGCCTATGCAGGTAGTCCTCGAGTTATGACCATAACGGAGCCTTCTCACTGCAACTATAATTTGTGATGGTCATAAAGCGAGTCAGTCATGTGACCAACCAGATTTTACAACCTTTTTTTGCAGTGATAGTTAAGCAAATACCAGTCGTTAAGCAAACTCATAGTTTGCCATGGGCCAGTTTTGCTGAAAATCAGAATTAAATGCCAGTTTTCCGCAAAACCATCTGAAAACATGGTCATGTGACTGCAGGATGCTGCAAAGGTGACCTGGTTGTCAGGTGCCCAAAGTGCTTGCAGGAAATGGTGGTGATCATCAGAACTTTTAATCCAAGTTCTAAGTACCCCTCCCCCAAGTAGATCCATTGAAACTTCAAAGGGTCACTAAGGAACTGGCCATAAATCAAGGGCTACCTGTAACCTGTGAATCTCATTGCTCAGGGTTTGTTGGGGGGGGCAGCCCAGAAGTGCCATAAATGCCGTCAAACAAACCAATCAATCAACCTCCAAATGGAGATCAGTTGCTACAATTGCACTTACCAAAGGTGCTTTTTTTTCAAAAGGCAATTGGACTTTCTTTGTTTTTCCTTGAAGACATTTCACTTCTCATCCAAGAAGCTTCTTCAGTTCGGAACTGAAGTCCAATTGCCTTTTGAAAAAGCACCTTTGGGATAACCATGACAGAGAATCTCCATAGATCACAGGTGTCAAACTCACCACGTCACGTTGCCATCACGTGACATTTCGTGATGTTTTTCCCATTCACAGAGCTGGGGTCGGCGTGGCCTCCACATGACGCATCCGGCCCGCGGGCCTTCAGTTTGACACCCCTGCCATAGATAATGGCTGGGGTAGTTCCATTAAGTTAAAAAAAGAAGATGATGTTCACCTCTTGATAGCTGATAGCACCTGGTGCATGGATTATCCCTGCCGTCCCAATAACTGCCAACATGATGGCTAAAGATGAGTCATCAAAATTTGGCTTTTCTTCAGTCTTGTGCTGCCCAAGTCAGCTGCCACAGGGCAGTTAAAGTTTCCAAGTGCGTTAACAGTGAACCCGGCATGTGTTCTGCTGCTTGAAAGTTTGGGTCAACGCTTAGTTAACATTATGCTGGGGTCAAATGTCCATTTGCTGCTGAGGAAGACAAACCAGCTGGTCTGAGCCGCGGGAAGCAGAAAATTGACTCTGAATAATCATTCTGTTCGGTGTGGACAGAGGTTTCTTTGTGCCCAAGCTGCACTAAATTGGAACCAGGGGCAGGATAAGAGACAAACACTGACGCTGTTGCTATGGCTGTTCTAGAAGACAAGAGATTAATCTATTGCTCTGTGAGGCCGCAGGATTGTTGAAGGAAATAAAAGAGACTGCAAACCAAAAGCTGCATTCTGCAACTTTGGGAAGAATAGCTCTTTTGGGAAAGTAAATGGTTCTCTAGATGAATAATCGGATGCTTCATCCTGAGATTGACCAGTAAAATTTAAAGGAGAAGGAGCGGACAACATTTTCTTGCCCTCAAAAGAAAATTGTCTAACTGGCATTTTAGCCACAAATGGCATGTTTTAGCAGTAAACATGTTGGGGATAGAGTGAGAACACCAGAGTTATTTTTGAGGTAGAGATGGGAGATTGCCAATGAACTTGAGGACAGGTAGTCCTCGACTTACAACAGTTCATTTAGTGACTGTTCAAAGTTACAGCATCACTGAAAAAAGTGACGTATGCCCATTTTCACACTTATGACCGTTGCAGCATCCCATTGTCATGTGATCAAAGTTCAGACAACTGATTCATATTTATGACCTTTGCAGTGTCCTGGGATCATGTGATCCCCTTTTATGACTTTCTGACAAACAAAATCAATGGGGAAGCCAGATTCACTTAACAACTGTGCTACTAACTGAACAACTGCAGCGATTCACTTAACAGCTGTGGCAAGAAAGGTCGTAAAATGGGGTAAAACTCACTTAACAAATATCTCAGCAACATAAATTTTGGGCTCAATTGTGGTCATAAATTGAGGAGTACCTGCAGTATCATTTTGAGGAACACTAAGTGTAGCGGCTAAGGGATAAGTGCTATACCTAGCCTATGGAACGGAGTTCGAGAAATACTCAAATGATTGTTTCACCCACCTCATTCCTTTGATAGTAACTGCACCTTTCAGAGTCCCTTTTCAGCTTGTATTTCCCAACCATGCCTGGAGGTCCTGGGCGTTAGATTTGGCACTTTTATATGCAAAGGAGATGCTCTGACCTACTGCTGTCTCGCATCTAAAATGTTAATCAGTCCACAAGGAAGGATACAAGCAGCAATAGTTGCTTTACATAGTGTTAAATGGGTTACAGGTGTACATTTAGGTGTCTGGTTTAATGAAAAGAAAGACTAGGGGCAACATGATAGCAGTGTTCCAATAACTAAGAGGCTGCCACAAAGAAGAGGGGGTCAGCCTATTCTCCAAAGCACCTGAAGGCAGGACAAGAAGAAATGGAAATTAATCAAGGAGACAAGCAACCTAGATCTAAGAAGAAATAGACAGAACAATTAATCAGTGGAACGACTTGCCTCCAGAAGTTGTGGGTGCTCCAACATTAGAGGTTTTTAAGAAGAGACTGGACAACCATTTGTCTGAAATGGTATAAGGTCTCCTGTTTGAGCAGGGGGTTGGACTAGAAGTCCTCCAAGCTCCCTTCCACCTCTGTTATTTATTCTTTAGCAAATTTCTATAGTGGGAATGTCTACAATGCAAGTATGCATAATACCCTTCTCCTGCATTGTATGTGTGATCAGCAACTAAATTAGGCAAACAACACAAAACAACTGCTGAGATAGATGGGAGTTGCCATCCTTGGCTCCAGAAATGGCACTTTCCCTGCCTCCTGATGTGTTTTTCATGCAGGGAATTTCAATCCTTTGAGACAGAAGCACAGGATGTGGCAAGTACAACTGTATTTGTTCCAGCAGATCTTGATGACATCATAGCTAGCAAAGTAGAGTCTTCCTCTTGGTTCTCTTCATCATTGATTGCTGGATAAGATCTCCCTCTCTCCCTGCTCTTGTTTGTGCATTGTGGTTCTATTTGGCATACAGAACTTAGGGAAATGAGGATAAATGTGCATTGGCTGTTCCATTGCCTGCACAGATGTATCCTGCTATATTACAAAGATATAAAGCTCCCTTACATCAGACCAGGAAACTGGTCCATCTTGAGCAAGACGGTCTATTTTTGTTTGCATCACCTGCTCTTTGAGACATTGAATTGCAGCTGCCAGTGACTGAATCTGGGAACCTTCTGCATATGTAAATCATAATCTGTACTTCCCTGCAATAGCTTCCATCTGGAAGGTGTTCTGAGGGAAAAGGTGCCTCCACTTCCTACTTTAGTATAAAAGGCCAACCATTTCGATGAGTATCTTGGGCTTTCAGCCATATGGATTATGATCAGAGAAAAATGAAGAATTGTGCAATTCTTAACCAAAGGAATGAGAGTGCTGATAACAGACTTTAGAAGTTGGAGCAAATGTGGTGGGTCCAACCTGGGGTGCAAATGTGGACACAGTTCTGCAGTGTGCATTATACAGTTGGATTGCAACATCCACAATTGAGGAAACTGCAGCCCAATCAATTCAAAGGGTACCAGGTTGGAGACAGATGGTCTGTTGATCCACTTTCAAGTCCTAAGATCTGAGCTGAGTTATCAAAGTAAGGCTGAAGACCACTCTAAGCCCCTGACAGAGCAATGCAACATTTGAAAAGCTTGCAGTAAATATTGTTCAGAAAACGTCAGTCATGATTTATTAACCTGACAGCTTAGTGTTCACACTTCAAAACTAGGACAGTTGAAGTTTGACCTTAACACGCACACCCCAAGCTAATATTGATTAGCTGGAAAAAGGCAAACCTGACCACATATTTCCTGTATCTTTCCATTTAATGTTCTGCGGTCCCAAAGCTCCAGAATGAGCTGGATTACAGCAGTTCTATGTCATTCACCAGGCTCTTTCTAGACATTCTGGCTGCAGATGACTGCAAATAAGCTTAAAAATAAGCTTTCCATAAATAGATAAAGAGCCAGGACATCTTCCATAGAGACAATAGATCTATTCCAGCCGTCTGAATAAGACCCTTTCCCCCCAACTTCCTGTAGTTTCCTGCTAGATTTTTGAACAAGCACCAGTCCTCTTAAATGGCTGGCTATTATTCTCAGGATTGGGTCACAATTATATCCTTGGAAAGATTTAAACGCTCAACTGCAGGATCATGATGAAGTCACCATTCATTCGAGAAATGATGAAAATATTTTGGAATTTTTAAGTTTGGAAGGAGAAAAAGAACGCATCTGTGCGCAGATTATTTGAACCACATTTCCTACAATCCCTTGAGGCCTGATGGGAGTTGAAATCCAAACCATATGGATAGCAAAGTTGCTTACCCCTTAGGCTGGCCCAGTTAAATCAGTGAGCAAAGAAAAGAAAGTAATTTTTCAGGAGTAGTATTCCCAGCTAATAATAAGTTACAGTACAGGTAGACCTCAAGTTACAGTCATTCATTTAGCAACCATTTGAACTGTCGGTTTAAGATTTGTACCAAGTTTTCAGCCACTGTATTGTTTATGTCTATTGTGGAGGGGTGTGTGTTGATGAGTAACAATTTGGTTTGAGCAAACTAAAGAGAAGCAGCATCTTTTGTTTAGCCAGAAATGGCTTGCCAGCATATAGCAGGAGTTGCCCTGGAAATTTTATGAGCAACACTTGGTTTAAGATGACAAAAGCTCCAAATTACATTCGGAATTTTCTACTTTGTATTTGCTTCAGGAACACTAAAATGAGGGATCTTGCAGAACTGAGAAACGTTTATTCTCTATCTAATCAATTAGCATAACTGACATAACAATGGGCATTTTTTTTCTAATATTCTATCCTTCTACCCACCAAGTTTTACATTTTTCATAATGGAGGTTTCAAAGTCAACAGAGAAGACGGACAAAATCAAGAACAGCACAGTTGGTTATCTTGAATGAACAGGGCTGACTTCATGTCCTGGCCCCTCCGGCATGTGATTTGAATGCCAAAGGATCATACATTTCCATGGGCAATCCCTTTGCATGCAAAAATATCCAGATTCAGTTCTGGCCCTGACATTTAGAATCAAGTAGATTAGCAAGCAAAAGAGCTTTTTGCCTGAGACTATGAAGAGCCTCTGCTTACTAAGTCATGATTAAAAGAAAGAGTGGCTTCTTATGATATATAAACCCAACCCAATGTTTTATGGAAGAATCTACAATAAGCTCCTATGGATCTTACCGTTGACCTTGGAATTTAGTTTGAAAACTGCTGCTCTAATTCAAAGAGGTTTAAAATTACTGCAAAGCATTGATTCTTCTTCAATCTAACTAGGGATTAGATTGAAGAAAAGTCAATACTTTCAAGTAATCAATTCAGTTGAAAATAGCAAGAGGACACAAAACTGTAGCCAGTAGCCTAGGCGCATTTGTTGAGTTTCCTCTCTTTTGCCATCTGCACTCACAACTCGCTTTGGAAACATGACTCACCTAATGAAGTAACAGCAGAAAATAAGGCTGAGTACAAAGATGAAGACACCTGTGCCAAAAATCACCATGTAGATGTTCAGTGGCAAGTCCTGGAAAGTGATGGGAGGCATGGTGCACGTTTTGTTGGTATAGATCAATCCCAGACCACAGAAGCATCCTAGAAATGAGAAAGAGACGGGGGTTAAAGCTGCATTTGTACTTAATGCTAAACCAAGATCTACTCTAACAACAATTGTTTGAACATGCCTGGAATAAGGTAGGCTCAATCTTGTGGATGGGCAAAGTTCCCAGAGCCTGTGGAGCTAATTTTAGAATTGATATATCATGATATTATCTATCTATCATCTATCTATCTATCTATCTATCTATCTATCTATCTATCTATCTATGATATTTCTTGGAACGTATCAGAAAAAATGAAAATTATGTTGATGCTACATCTGATATCCATGCATAACATTCTTATGTAGCTACTGGGAACTTAACACTAGTACAAGGTTCATTGGCACTAAGTACAAACAGATTGAGAGAAACCATGTAAATTTCCCATGATCCTTTAGAGCACTGTTGATCTTGTTGAATTGTGGGAAATTTGAAAAAGGTGGTGACCAACACAGATTGGGTGATAACTCTCTATTGCCCTTAAGTCAAGTCAGAAAGGGTGCCTCAGGAAGAGGAGAAGGTGAAAGAGGCAGCAGCACAATAAGCCTTCTCTTGACAATGCCCAGAAAATCTACTTGTGCTAATTCATTAAGAAACCAAGGAATGAATTTTGTTAAATTGGGGCATCCATTGATCAACTTCTAAAGCAGAGATGGGGAGGCTGTGGCCCTCTGGCTGTAGAACTCCCCATATCCCCCATCATTAATCATTTTCATAGATGCTACTGGCAATGGTAATCCATCAACAACTGGAGGACCCCAAGCTTGCAGTTATAATGTTAAGCAGAGATGGGTGTTCATTTATTTTCATGCATTTAGCTAAATAGTCCTATGGTGCTCATGGTATTATGACATTTAAAATGGCAAAGAAAAAGACAGATGGAAGAGACCATGAATACCAAGCAAAGCATTCCTTCCTCAAGAAGCTGAGTAGCAAAATTGTGCAACATATGGTATATGTGTTGGTAGTTTATATCTTCTAACCACAAAACCAGACCCAGATGGCTATGCCTTGAAGAGAACTCCAGTATCGGAGGACATCAAGTAAAATAGTAAAATAGTAACATAGAATTTTCCTCAGCATCAACTTAACCATGACAGGCAATTCCCCTTAAAGGCTCAGAAGACCTTGCCTCCTCTTGTTACAGCCAATCTGGATATGTTGGATTAAAATCTCATCCTCACCAACTAAGACGTTAGGCGCATGCTGGCTGGAGGCCATAGCAATTAGACTTCCATGGTTGAAAGCAGTTACAGAAGCCAATGGAGTCAACTTCCCCCAGCCCAAAGTATGAAACCATGAAAGCCCAGTCAAATGAACTATTTAAAGAAATGGTACAGAAATAGAAACTCTTGATTTCATGCAAAACACAGATCATCTAGGAGCAGTAAGAGGAAGACTGTCTTAAAAGCCCTACAAATGCAACTCAAAACCCATAAGCAAGGTATGCAAATGAATTGAGAGAGGAGATTTCATTCTGAAGCAGAGATAATTAAATGCTAGCCATTCAGCACCAAGCAACAGATGGAGAGTAGAAAAGGTGATTTTTCAGGATGAATGCACTGTTTTAATTATCCAAACAACAAGCATAGGTACACATAGCACTTGACCTTTGCTTTCCCCGAAGAGGGTGGAGGTGGAAGAAATAAGGCAGGAATTTTAAAAGCAAGGAGAACTGGTGTACTTAAAGAAGTGCTGAGTGCAGAAATGCTCTGAGCCCCAAAGCAAGAGGGGAAGAGGGGTTCTCCTTTGATAAAAGACCTTATTTTGCAGAAAAACAGTGAGGCTTCCTTGCCTTTTCTAAAACACTTTCCCTTGGATGAGCTTCTACATTCTTGCTTCCTCCTCAGTGGTGTTGGGGAGTCACCTTGGTAGCAAAAGCCAATTTGCAGGCTGATGAAATGAAAACAGAGGAGTGAACAGCTCGCTTTCGCAGAGGTTTGCCAGGATGATTAGTCTCAAAAGGCCAAAAGTTAGAATCAGTTCTGACATCTCTCTGGCCTTAATCCTGTCCTGTATCCCACAAGTGGTAGGTTTCCGCAACCATTAGGTAGAACAACTGTGAAATTATGGCCACCACCTATGACAACAGCATTCCTGGAGTTCATTTCCATGCTCTAATTAAAATACATGTTTTTATTTTACTTTTCTTTATTAAAATTATATGACAGATTCCCAACTCGAGGAAGTAAATTGAAAATCAAAATGCCTCACAGAGGGCATGATTTGCTCAAGTCACTTAAAAGCTGCTATTGACTTTGGCTCAAATAGGAAGCTATGTTTAAAAACCTTTGTGGAATAAAAAAAGTTTGATTTATCTCCTAGTACAGGGGTCTGCAACCTTAAACACTCAAAGAGCCGTTTGGACCCATTTCTCACAGAAAACACAACACCAGGAGCCACAAAACCTGGGTCACTCCCACCCAGTCACATGACCCCCCCCAGCCACGCCTACCCAGGTTTTGTGGCTCCCGGTGTCTTCTGTGGGAAATGGGTCTCTCTCTCTCTCTTCTCTCTCTCTCTCTCTCTCTCTCTCTCTCTCTCTCCTCTCATTTATGTTTTTCTCTCTTTTTCCTCTCCCTCTCTTCTTTCTTTCTCTCCCCCTACTCTCTCATTTGTTTCCCTCTCTTTTCCCTTTCTCTCATTCTCTCCCTCCAGCTCTCTCTCATTTCTCTCTCCCTCTCCCCCTTCTCTCTCTCTCGTTTCTCTCTCTTTCCTCTCTCTCATTCTCTCCCTCCATCATTTTCTCATTTCTCTCTTTCTCCCCCTTTCTCTTTCTCTCTCTTTCTCTCCCTCTCATTTCTGTTTTTCTCTTTTTTCCTCTCCCTCTCCCTTTCTTTATTTCTTTATTTCTCTCTCTTTCATTTGTTTCCCTCTTTTCCCTCTCTCTCATTCTTTCTCTCCAGCTCTCTCTTTTCTCTCTCCCTCTCTCTCTCCCTTCTCTCTCTTTTTTTTCTGTCTCTCTCTCTTCCTGTCTCTCCCTCTTTCTCTCTCTCTCTCTTCTCTATTTTTCCTCTCTCTTTCTCTCCCTCCATCATTTTCTCATTTTTCTCTCTGTTTGTTTCTCTCCCCCCCCCTCCATCTGTCTCTGTGTCTCTTCTCTCTCTCTCGGAAAGCCGAGGCTGGGCTGACCCGGTGATCTCTCCTTGGGGCTCTTCGCTACTCCTTTTCTTTCTTCTTGGCAACTTTTCGGAAATCCGGGCTGGCTGAGGAGGGAGCATGAGCAGAGCGGAGGTGGCTTCGGCGAAGATGACCCTCCTCCTTCTCTTCATGCGACCCCTGGCCGGCTGTTGTGGGGCCGGGAGGGTGCGGACGAGCGGAGATACCCTCCTCAAGTGAGCGGAGTGGTGCCACCGGCAGCGTTGATTGAAAAGCGTCCTCCGGGTGGCTTTAAATCTCGCACTGAGGACTTGCAGCCCGGAGGATGCTTTTCAATCAACTCTGCTGGAGGAGTAAAGAAGCTCAGGGCAGCGGGAAAAGGGGGCTGGCCCCGCCGAACATCTCACGCCCACCCCGGGGATCAGGCTCAGAGAAAGCCGGAGCACCCTCACCAAAGACGCTCGCCCATCAGCCGGTCAATCCGCCCACTCTGCGCGCCTTCGCTGCGCTTTGGCTGAGCCCGGCCGCTCACTTGAGGAGGGTATCCCTGCTCGTGCGTGCCCTCCCGGCCCCACAACAGCTGGCCAGGGGGTTGCGTGAGGAGAAGGAGGAGGGTTGTTCTCCTGTGTGCTGCTTGGAGAGTCCAAGCATGGGTTTCAAATCGTCTGATTGGCCAGAAACTGAGTTGCAAATCTTTGGCCACGCCTCTTCCTCTGGCCGATCGTCAGTTTTTTCAAGTCAGTCAGCCTAGAGAGACATAGATTGAGTTGCTCTTCACATTAATTAAATTATAATCAGGAAATTAAAAAAAACCCTTTATCCTCATCGTTTGGAGTGGCTAGAGCGACTGGAGAAGGGCTTGGTTGCCTTCCACGCTGAGAGCGGCGCTGCCAGAGCTGCCATTGCCACGTGGTCGGCTTAGGGCTGCGGCGAGGTGGCTGAAGCCACAGGAGGTCGGAGCCGGCGTTTGGAGGACCAAGGCTTCGGTCTGAGCTCGGCCGGCGGCAAAACGCTGTGAGCACAGTTCCAACGCTGACGCGCTGATCGGGAGGCTGATAGCTGCCATTTTGAGGGCAGCACATGCACACCAACTTCAAGCCTCTGCGAGCCTCGGAAAGACCCTACGGGCCCAGAGGACAGTATCGATGCTGAGAGAGAGCCTCCGATGACCGAGGCTTCGGTCAGGAGCCAGGAAGGCAGCCATTACGCGCAAGTAAACCGTGTTGCCGGTTTCAGGTGCAATTGAAGGGTGGCATTAGTAACCGTGTTGCCGGTTTCGCGCCTTTACTCCTGTAGCTGCTTTGCAGCTTGCCCTGCGCTTACAAGCTGTGTTGTCGGTTTGGCACCATTCCTGAGATTCGTAAGGCGCAGTGAGTACCCCTGATCCTTTACTCTGTAATAAAGATCTTCCCTATTTAGGGATTAAGTGGCAGAGTGAGTGATTTCACAAGTCTATCAATTCAGCACTAATGGCAGACCGCAGGGATTCTAATAGCAGTAATTCTGCTAGCTCTTCCCCCCAGTCAGCAGATGGATGAGTGTTCTGGGCCTAAGAAGGCTAGATCAGAGGGCAAAGGGCCTTCCACCAGATCCAAAGCCTCACATTCCAAATCAAAATCTTCAGCTGCTGACAAGGATGCCCTTAGAAAGCAAAAGGCTCTGGAAAGGCAGTTTGCAAAAGCCCAAAAGCAAGCACAAGCAGCAAGAACCCAGGGGGGTTCTGGGAGTGCTAGTGTTCCTTGCATCTCCTTGCCTACATAAATATCATCTCAAACACTGCTGGATGACCAGTTAACCTGGTCTCCTGATGTACTTCCGGAGCCACAAGTCTTTTCAGCTGCTCCCTATCAGGAAGAAGGATATCAGGCCTCTGGCCTATCTACTTCAGGTTTGCAGGCTGGGTCTGGCATTAGGAAGGGTCTGGCATTAGGCCTTCTGCTCCATCATTTTTACTCCTACAGCGGCGGGGCTCCGCCCTCAGGAGAACCCAGACCAGGGCTTGTCTGCAGAATTAAACAATACCATAGCACAGACCATTGCTCTGGGAATTGAGGCAGCCCTTGCACAAAGGGGATTAATAGGACCTTCTTGGTCTGACGTCCTGCCTCATAACTGGAATCCAAATAGAAGTTATATTAGAGAATCTCATTCCCCACCTCCATCTCGGCACAGTGGGGCCTCACAGGAGGAGGAAGATTTGGGGGATTTTGAGTTCTCTGAGGATGAAGGGATTTCTCCAGACAAACCCTCATATTCGGGCCTTTTTAAGCCTGCCTTGTTTAGCACCTTATTATTTAAGGCTAAAACAACTGCCAACATGGGTAGGATGGAATCCTTCGAGGATCGCCCCATGGAACCTCAGGATCCCTGTGCCAGCCTTTTCACAGAGCAAGTCACGGCACAGGAAGTGATTCCTTCGCCCAAGTTTTTTGTGGATACAATCACAAGGCAATGGGATCAGCCCGGATCTATCTCTGCTCCCAGTGTCATGGATAGGAGAATGTACACAACAGAACAGGAGTTAGAGGACCTCCTGCAAATTCCATCTGTGGATGCCCCTTTAGCCAGTTTGGCTTCCACAGCTATTCTCTCTTCCGACACTGTGGAAGGTCTGAGGGCAGAAGATAGGAAAGCAGAGCTGTCTGCCCGTAAGACTCACCAGGCAGCTGCTTGGGCAATTAGATCGGCCACAGCAGCTTCCTTCTTTTCCAGGACTTCACTCTTATGGCTGCGGCAAATGCAGGCCAGAGCGCCTCCTGACGATATCCGGCTACAGCAGGATATTTGTAAATTAATAGCGGCGGCTGAGTATTCAGCGGATGCGACTATCAATGCCGCTAAATTTGCCTCAAGGGCCCTAGTGTCTAACATTACCTCCAGGCACTTGTGGCTTCGCCAGTGGCAAGCCGACATGAAATCAAAATGGAGGCTGGCTTCTGCTCCATTCAAGGGGCACCAACTATTTGGAGAGGTGTTAGATCCAATTCTAGTGGAGGAGAAAGACAAACGGAAGGCCTTGCCTCATTTGTATAAGCGAACAGAGAGAAGGTCCTCTTCCTTTTACCGCAGGCAGCCCTTTTGTAGCTCTGAAGCTGGGTTCCCCGCTCATCAGTATCAAAGGCAGTATCCCCACAGTGTTGATAGAACACAGGACAGGTCATCCTTTCGAGACAGGGCTCATCAGTCACAGGAGGCCCTTTCGAGGGGCCAGTAATTGGCCTTACCGCTGCACAAAGTGACTCTCAGTCTCACATCCCCATTGGTGGCCGGTTAAAGATGTTCGCCAGCCAATGGCAGGACACAACCACCGATGCTTGGGCGTTACAAACTGTGAGGCTCGGGCTCACTCTAGAATTTTCATCCAGCCCTCCACGTCGTTTTATTCAGTGCCCCGTCCCCAGAGATGCCACCAAAAGGGCACTAATGGTGGCAGAGATTCAACACCTGAGAGACATCAGGGCCATAGAGATGGTGCCAGTGGGTCAGAGGGGTCTAGGATTTTATTCTGTCCTCTTTCTGGTCCCCAAAGGTTCGGGGGGACAGAGAGCCATATTGAATCTGAAGGAACTCATTGTACATATAAAGTACAAAAGGTTCAAAATGCAATCCCTACATACTATCCTGGGTTGCATCAGGCAGGGAGATTTTTCAACTTCAATCATCTCAAAGAGGCATATCTTCATGTGCCCATCAGACCGTCCCACAGAAGGTTCCTCAGATTCTTTTATGCAGTTCACCATTGGCAATACAGGGCCCTCCCCTTCGGCCTGTCTTCGGCCCCATGAACTTTCACCAAGCTACTAGATGTCGTAGTAGCGCATCTGTGGGCCAAACCCATTCGCCTGCAATGTTACCTAGATGATGTGTTAATTCAGGTGTCGTCCTTAGAGCAGGCAGAGCGGGACCTTCGGATTACGGTCCAAACTCTTCAGGATCATGGGTTTTCTGTGAACTGGGAGAAAAGCCACTGGACACCATCTACCAGCCTGACCCATTTAGGGGCGGTGATTGACACTCTATCATCACAGGTGTTTCTGTCTCAGGAACGCTGGGCAGCATAAAAGAGATGGTGCAGCAGATCAAATCATTAGAGCTAGTTCCCCTACTGCTTCTTTCTCAGCTATTAGGCAAAATGATATCATTCCCTGGGCTCGATTACATTCAAGGCCCTTACAATGGCTACTGTTACCCAGCCAGAGAGCAGGGTGAAGCAATTCACTGTCCAGAATCAGGGTTCCCAAGCAGGTGCTGTGCTCACTGGACTGGTGGGTGTCGCTGGCCATGGAGAAAGGCTCTCTTTCAAGAACCGGTATGGCTGGTTCTGACATCGGACGCCAGCCTGTTCGGTTGGGGTGCCCACCTGAACTCCAAAGTTGCCCAGGGTCATTGGTCTCACCAAGATCTTCTCAACGACATCAATTGGCTGGAACTGTGAGCGGCTCATCTGGCGCTCCTCCAATTTCAAACCGACTTGTCAGGTCAGCATGTCCTTTTATTAACAGACAATGTGACAGCAAAGGCGCATGTCAACAGACAAGGGGGCACCCACTCCAAGGTGTTGATGCGTGAGGCACAGGACTTATGTATCTGGGTGGAGAAACACCTACAGTCCTTACGGGTGAACCACATTTCCAGTACGTCCAACACCCAGGCGGACTGGTTGAGCAGAACAACCAGCAACCAGTCTCAATAGAGAGTTGCCAGCTCTATTTGTCGAAATAGAGCTGGCAACTTCACCCAGCTCTATTTCGACAAATCACGGAGAAATTTGGACTTCCGACACTAGATTTATTCGCCAGCCCTCAGAATGCTCAACTTCCAAGATTTTTTTCCCGGTTCCGCATACAAGCGGCCGAGGGAATCAATGCCCTCCGTTGCCCGTGGCCTGCCAAACTGTTGTATGCCTTTCCTCCGACCCCCCTAATACCGAGTGTCGTCAGAAAGATCATGGAGGAGGAGGCGGAGGTGCTACTGGTGGCGCCTCACTGGCCATGGTGCCTGTGGTTTGCGGACCTGATGACACTTTCCATTTCACATCCATGGAAAATCCCTCATCACAAGATCTCCCTCCGCCAAGGGGCCGTACAGCACCCAGACCCCCAGTGGCTCAAGTTAGCCGTTTGGCACTTGAGCGGGAGATCCTCAGGAAGGGGCAATTTTCAGGCAAAGTAATTTCAACTATCCTTGCTTCCAGAAGGGCATCAACGACTAGGATATACGAGGCCACCTGGGCTTCATTTAGTCGCTGGTGCGATAAGCAGAAATTGCTACCTACGGCAGCGACAGTTCCACAGGTTTTGGACTTTTTGCAAGTAGGACTTGACAAGTGTTTATCCACGAATACTCTCTGCAGGCAGGTGGCAGCATTGGCCATTGTCCTACAAGGAAAAGGAACGACCCTGCTTGCACAGCACCCGAGGGTACGTAGTTTCTTGAAGGGGGTGTCCAACTTGTTGCCCCCAACAGATCATAGATACCCTACCTGGGATCTGTCAGTTGTCTTGCAAGCGCTCATGTCTTCCCCATTCGAGCCTTTATGGTCAACAAGCATCAGACTATTGACTTTCAAGGTTACCTTTCTAGTTGCAATCACGTCAGCACGTAGGATTTCAGAACTAGCAGCCCTCTCGGTGCAGCAGGACTTATGTATTTTTCATCCCAACAGAGTGGTCCTCCATTTAGACCCAACGTTTGTACCAAAGATTAACACCTGGTTTCACAGGGCACAGGAGGTTATCTTACCAGACTTTTGCCCGAATCCCAGACAACTGCGCGAAAGACGATGGGCATACCCTGGATGTCTGCAGAGCTCTACGCAGGTACATCAAATGTACAGCTCATTTCAGATGATTGGAGGCTCTCTTCGTTTCATTTCAGCCCAGGTCTATGGGCAAGAAGGTATCTCCATCTACCATTGGTCGCTGGCTGAAGGCCTGCATAGCACTGGTCTATGAACACCAAGCCCGGCCCGCACCATGCCGTATCACAATGCACTCAATCAGGAGTGCTGCCACCATGGCAGCATGGGTTACGCAGGCCTGAATCCTAGAAATTTGCAGGGCAGCCACCTGGGCTTCACCCTCACCATTTGTGAGGAATTACAAACTAGACATGTTTGCGTCGGCGGAGGCAGCGCTTGGGAGACGAGTGTTGCAACGGGTCCTACTGGCCAAGGGGACCCTGGACCAATCTGTTTCCCGCCCTACGACAATTTAGCTTGGGTATATCCCATGCTTGGACTCTCCAAGCAGCGCACAGGAGAAGGAACGTTGGACTTACCTGAACGTTCTTTCTATGTGCGCTGCAGGAGAGTCCAATCCCACCCTGGTTCTGGTATGGTCCGGGGTCCAGAAGTGGTTGATTTCATCAGATGGGCTACATCCTCTCCAGATCCAGGTCTTCGTTGAAAAAACTGACGATCGGCCGGAGGAAGAGGCGTGGCCAAAGATTTGCAACTCAGTTTCTGGCCAATCAGATGATTTGAAACCCATGCTTGGACTCTCCTGCAGCGCACATAGAAAAAACGTTCAGGTAAGTCCAGCGTTCCTTTTCAGCGAAGCCGCCACCTCACTCCTCAGCTGCGGACTTGTCACCCTTTCCGTCATACCCTCCTCCTGGATCCCATTCCCATCCCGCCAACCCTCGTGTTAGCGAGGTTGGCGTTGGCCACGGCCGGGTTGGGCCAGTGTCTCGGGGGAGAGAGCAGGTCTCGCGACTGGGTCGGCAGGGAGCCGCAGGAGAGGGGTCAAAGAGCCACATGCGGCTCAGGAGCTGAGGGTTGCTGACACCCGTCCTAGTACTTCTTGACAGTTTCTTTAGCTCCAACAATTGTGTTTTAGCTTGACTGGCCCATGTGCTATTTGCTGCTTCTGAAGTTCTGGAAAGGTGGGAAATTTTGCAGGAACAAAGTCCCACGCTTTGTATTTTAAAGAAAATTAATAATCTGTGGAAAAGTTCTTGTTCCTGGTAAATAGTGTGTAATTGGTCTCCTAGGATCCTAAACTGAGATAAACACAACAAAAATGTTGTTCGTGTAATGGACACCTCAGAAAATGCTTATTAAAGGTTGGTTTGGTTGTAGTTAGAATTCTGCAAACCAGTCAATGAATCTAGGGGTGTGTTTACTTTTTCACACAGATACATCACATATTGGATGACTTGGTTTATTAATGAATCAAGCACTAAATTTGTGTCTTGCATCATTCGATTGCCAGATCTTGCCAACATATAAAAGCATGACGCTCTGATAGCATCCAATGGCACAGATATGCACAGAAAATCAAAAAGGAAGCAAATACTGTTTACAGAATTGCATGAATTGCTTTTCAAATGTGATTTTTTAAAAATTCTTCAATAAAAGGGCAAGGAACAGCAATATTACTTTTTTTGAAAGTATCCTGTAAATAAGCTAACTTTCGAGGCCTTTCTCCTCTATTTCTTTGTTTTTATTGCATTGTCATGATTATTAGTTTAGAGGTTACATTATATTGTTAAAATTGTTGCCTGTTCTCATATTAGCTTGCTACAATGAAATCAAATTTACTGCCTATCAGAATAATCATAGTTTAGCAAGACTGAAAAGTCTATTTCACATCTGAACCACTTCCTGTTTTCCCTAAGATCACCTCTACAGTGATTCTGAGAAGGGGAAATTGCATTCAGAGAAAACACCCAAGCCAACTGGGATTATGGTTCTCCAAAATCTAGATCAACATGGCCAAAGGCCCAGCACCTGTGGCAGCTACCTGACTGGGGAATGGCTGTTTAAAGAATGCATGATCTCCTAAATTGGAAGATGACTATAGAGGAATTATCACTGAACTGATAATATACCAGAACTATTTCCATACAACTGCTTTGGTTTGTTTTGAAGTTATACCTGTCCTCTTAAGATGAATATCCAAATAATCTTCGGAAACTGCACAAGGAAGGGAACATTGCTAGTTCTTTAATAGGCCACTTCAGTAAAAGCTGATTAAGGATGTTATCTAGGGGGAGGCACAGATTAGTTCAATTGTTGCAATATGTTCTACAGCAGACCCTCAGAAACAGCTTGGTATAGAATTCAAATCCATTGCTCCGTACTAAAGACAATTTTTCCAACTGCTGTAGAATTTGAAAGATACACAATGGTGGCAGTTTGAAGATGCATGCATGACAATTCCCAGAATCCCACAGCAAGCTTGAATTCTGGGAACTGAAGTCACACATCTTAAAGTTGTCACAAAGTAAACACTGACACTTAAGACTAAAAATAGTTATTATATTCCATAAAGACAGATGTTACTGATATAACTGCTTCTGATTGCCTACATGCCAAACCAGAAGGGGGAAAGTTGTTTTATTTTGAAGAAGTCAGTCTTATCAGAAGGATGCAGGTTTAGTAGATTGGTTTCCCCTACCATTCTTTCTGATATGTTTTTTAAAAAAAAATCACATTTCTTCCCTTTCTGGGCCCGTTCCACTACTGCTCCCAAGGAGACAGCAAGAGGAAACTTTCTCTTGTTCATTTGTTATGTAGTCAAGGATGACAGGTAAATAATAAATAATAACTGTAAGTAATAAAATAGAGGAGCCCAATTGAGTAGAAGATTTGTCATATGCGCCTTGCTGCATCAATACATCATACCACTGACCTATCTCCCTCCCTTCTGCCTGCACAAACAGCAATGATCCACCAGCAGGAACCAGAAAAACATTCCAAGCACACTCTATGCCCCAATCAAAATATGCAAATTTCAGGTGTCTTTGTCCATGCATGCAGTAAAATAGCTGCTTTGTTCCAGGCAAGGAAGAGAGCAAAAACCCAAGGACATTAGCAGCCAAGGAGGCACAAGGAGAAGGATAGGCTACCAGGAAGATTGGGGGGGGGGGGATAGACTAGATGGTGGAGTATAGTCTACCAGGAGAGGTTGAGAAGGTAGTGTTGAGAACAGAGGTAGGTTCCTACCGGTTCTAAAGAACCGTTAGTAACTCAGCGATGATGTCACGGAGCCGGTTCTGTCAGTGTCTCCGTAGGTGCCGCCATCTTGGATTTTTTTGGTCTTTTTTTGCTAATTTTTGGTTCTGCGCATGCGCAGAAGCTATTTTTTGATTGGTGCGGGTGCGTGGGAGCTGCTCCAGATGAGCCATTCCCCTGCTCGCCCTGCCCGAACATACAGCCGCTGCGCCCGCCTCTCGCCTGCCGCGCTCCTTCACACCCGGGGGCAGCAGGGACAAGCCGTGGGCTCAGCTGCAGGGGAACAGCTCCAGATGAGCCGTTCCCCCCCTCGCCCTGCCTGAACATACAGCCGCCGCGACCGCCTTTCGCCTGTCGCGGCTCCAACGGCAGCTGCTTTGGGAGACGCGGGCTCATCTGGAGCTGCTCCCCTGCAGCTGAGCCTGTGGCTTGTCCCTGCTGCCTCCGGGTGCGAGGGAGCAGGGCAGGCGAGAGGCGGGCGCGGTGGCTGTATGTTCGGGCAGGGCGAGGGGGGGAATGGCTCGTCTGGAGCATCTCCCCTGCAGCTGAGCCCGCGGCTTGTCCCTGCTGCCCCCGGGTGCGAGGGAGCAGCTCCAGACGAGCCCGCGTCTCCCAAAGCCACCGCCGTTGGAGCCGCGACAGGTGAGAGGCGGGAGTGGCGGCTGTATGTTCAGGCAGGGCGAGGGGGGGAATGGCCCCGGCCCCGGTCAACCACGCCAGCAAAGAAGCGTGGAAGTTCCAGCCCATCTGCCCCACGAGCGAAGCGGGTGGTGTGAAGGGGACCGCTCGGCAGCAGCAGGTTGCGTGGAGGAGGGGCCTCCCATCGCCTGCCCTCCATGCACGAAGATGAACCGCCGCCTGCCCTGAACTCCTCGCCACTCCCACACTAACGCCCTGGCCACGCTCCACAGTGCTTTTTTGCTGGTCCCGGAGCCGAAGCCAGGAAGGCAAGAGGGGCGGCAGTGGTGGCAACAGCGCTCCAGGACAGCACATGACAGGAGACGTGCCGCTGCTGGGCCGGGCCACCCGCACTCCCAGTCCCAGAGCACTTTCTTCCTTCTCCTGCCGCCGAGAAGAGAGAAAGAGAAAGAAAGAAAGAGGAAGGGAGAGAGAGACAAGAAAGAAAGACAGAAAGAAAGAGAGAGAGAGAGAAAGAAAGGAAGAAAGGAAAGGAAAGGAAAGGAAAAAAGAAGAGGAGAGGAGAGGAGAGGAAAAGAAGAAAAGAAAAAAGAAAAGAAAAGAAAGAAAAGAAAAAAGAAAAAGAAAGAAAAAGGAAGACTTATGACCACAATTGAGCCCAAAATTTTGGTTGCTAAGCAAGAGCATTGTTAAGTGAGTTTCACCACATTTTACAAGTTGGCCATGCCCACCCGGTCACCTGACCACCAAGCCCACAAAATAAGCCACGCCCACAGAACCGGCAGTAAAATTTTTAGAACCCACCCCAGTTGAGAAGGATTAGAAGAAACCTCAGATTATTTCTCCATCTAGCTGGTTACAATTGGTACTGATAGGTGGTTTATTAACCTCTGACTGATGTTTCTTCCACCACCTGGTGCCTAAGACTGTCCACTGAGGATTGCACAGATGGAAACTTGGCTGCTTGGCATGCAAGGAAGGTTCCCAGAAGCAGGCTGCCTCATCAGTAGAGCATCAAGGAACAAGAAGGAGTTTCCTTCTTTTCCCAGTTTGAATACAGTTTGTCTATATGATTTAATAGCAGCAATAAAGTTTACCTTGTGAAATTCAGGGTAAAAGAACGGAATGTAACATCAAACTCTCCTAAAGGAAAGTTAGAGAACGTATAGCTTTCTTTTCCTATATTTCCAGAAAATTTAAGATACCACCTTCCTCCCACTCTGACTTTCTTAAAACTAGATTAATTGGGAGAAAATAGAGTTGCTTTCAGGTCAACAATGTGTAGAGTAACACAGTATTGAGAGTAACAATGTCTTTTTTCTTTTGTTTCGGATTCTGAAGTTTGCCTGATTGCTTTGGCATAGTCTGTCCTCCATTATTTATCATATTTAAGAAAAAAAGTTGGTAACTGAATTGCTGTACAATTTTGATGTAAACTGTAAAGGCAAAGTTGCCCTTAAGTTGATCTTGTCCCCAAGTGACTTCACAAAGCATCTGTGCACATTGATCTCGCCAAGAGACTAGAAATTGATATTGGCATAGTTAATGACAGGAGCATGATTCAGATGTGCCAGTGAATCAGAAAGCACAGGGGCTAGGCTTGCCCAGACCACTAAATCAAAGCCAACATGCCACAGTATGGTTTATTGCAAAGCATAACTGCAGCCAATATGTAACTGAGCATTCCTGTGTTACTTCTTCTTTCCCAGGCCTTCCTTCTTTTCTAGAATGAAACTGACAAATTCAGGGTTAAGGGAGGCAATCTTAATTAGTTGCTTCTGTCCAACAGAATGGGGGGAGGAGACTCAATTGATAAGTTATTTGCAAGGCCACTTCCAAGCATTCCTACCCAGAAGAAACATCAACAGACTAAATCATCTAGACAGTAATTTCATGTAAACTCCAGATTAGAGTTGGACACAGCATAAGCTTAGCTGATTCCAAGCTAAAATGGAATAAATGTCAAATTCAAAGATAGAGTCACCATGCTACAATGCCAGGAATGAACCATAGGCTTTTTAAAAAGAAAGCCTGAAAAAAGATGGACATTGGATACAGTATGTTTGTCCATGTGTGGACAAGTGATGCATCTTGATTTCCCTAAAGCAAATCTCACCTCTTGAGAAACATCTTATGAGGTGAGAAGTCCATTCCCTAATGGATCAGGACAGTCGCTTGACTGAGGCCCCAAACATTAATGGTCCTCATCTGAACATTCCAATCTTCTAGCAAAAGGACCACGTCTCCTCTGACTTTACCGAGGGAGAAGTGACTTCCCAGTAGAGATGCCTAGTACTGTGGCACTCCACAAATTATATTTATCTATTTATCAAAGGTTTTAAAGGTTTTAAAACTGGCCATTACCTCAAAGAAGGACTCTTGTCAATATACTTGTCAAACTCAATCTACCCTAGCATTGAAAACAGCTCATATTTATATTTACTTCTAAAACTCAGGGGCTGAATAGCTTGTTTGGACAAAGAGCAATGTAAATCAAGATATAATGGATAAATGTCCTGTGGCCTGGTTGTAGTAATTCCTTATCTTGGCATTTTGGAAGGTGCATTATACCAACTTGACTCAATTCTAACTCTTTCAACTGCAGCAGTTCTTAGATCTTCCCACTGTCTGATCCTTTTGATCTAGAGAAGCCAAGATCTACCCTGGAAACCTGCTGTTTTATCACTGAGCTTCATCTTATTTCTTAAAAGCCCATTTGTTCCCCAGTCTTTCAGATTTACAGTCTCCAGACCAGGGCGCTCAATTATTCATAGCTCCTTAGATGCTGCCAAAATGTTTTATCCAGGACTTTACTTCTAAGAGCCTCACCAGATATACAAAGGATTATCTATAAGAGGAGAACCATTTTTCCCCTTTAAGCAACCATAGAGAGCTTTGATTTTGATCTGATCACCAATCCTTAGTGAAAGAGTCACTGTCACTGTGTCACTGTCTTGATCTCTGGAAGTTGTAAGTAGCCTTTTCTGGATTAAAAAAAAATGTTGGCATAATACAAGCCCTACTCTCTCTCACTTCCAAGGATGCTGATACCAGCTTTGGGGTATGCGTGAATCTGGTCTGGCTGACTCATATTTTTAAGTCATGATTTATTATTCAATGAATCAATCAGATACTACATTAACCCCAAACTAAAGAACTGATGATGTGTGAACACCTTCTGGGCTCATGAGTGTCTGCTGCTGGACTTCTATCATTTTAATTCTATCCCAACGGTGCTGTTCAAAAGGCAACTGGGCTTTCTTGGTTTTTCTCCTTGAAAATGTTTCGCTTCTCATCCAAGAAGCTTCTTCAATTCTTCAGTTGAACTGAAGAAGCTTCTTGGATGAGAAATGAAATGTTTTCAAGGAGAAAAATCAAGAAAGTCCTGTTGCTTTTTGAACAGCACCTTTGGGACAATCATGACCTGGATGATTGAAAATCTCCATGAACAAGTTAATTCTGGTTTTATTCTAAGCAACTTTCTCTTCATCCTTCACTTTGTAGTTGAGTACAAAGAAACCTACCAGTTTTGCTTACTTCCCACCAAAATGTTTAAAACTACAAATTGCTTCTGAATGATGGTATCAGTATCACCTAAGGATCAAATTCTCACCCTCCTTGAAGTGCCAAGTGGAATAGATGACAATTGCTTTCAGCATGGAAGGAACCAGGTGTTCCTGCCTGACATGTAGTTGTTAAAGGTGAGAAGCCTGAGAGATAAAAAGAGAAGGCAACTCTTGATCCACACCATAAAGATGGTTCCAATTCTGACTTTTAAAAATTAGACTTCAAATGCTCTGCCTGGAATGGTCAAATCTTTGTTTCTTTTCATCCTGTTTGTGGAAGAAATTTGCCTCATTTGATAAGCTCATATTATTTCTTTTTCTTTTTTTAAAAATAATGAAATTCTTACATATTTATCCTTGTCTTCAATAACGAGAAATAACCTGTTTACCTTGTAGGATTGTTCTACATGAAACACACATATAGTGACAGATCATAGTCCTTGATCACATAATAGCTCTTAATATTTGTATCATTCAAAGAAGAAGAGGAAGAGGAAGAAAAAGGAAGGAGGAAGGAGGATTGTTCAAGCATTATTAGCTGGGCCACCATCAAAATTGGAAGAATAGAAATAGTCCTTGATTAACACAAGGAACATATGTCCTACTAAGAAAAAAAACTGAATTGATTTAGCTAGCAGACCAACAAACCTACAATTGAAAAGCAACTCTGTTTTATTTAGACTTCACTGAAAAGATTCCAAAACATACTTTGTTTACTTCATCTTGTTTGCAAATAGTCCTGACAGTGGGAGATGGGACTTTTGTCCCAACCCAGCTTTGTTCTAATCCTATCCATGAAGCTGCAGGTGGTGGAAGAAGCTGACTTTGCTTCAAGCAAAGCAGAAGAGGTTAACTGAGTCTCTGACTTTGACTCTATGGCTCTGTGGATACTCTGAATAGACCATCTCTCCTCCGGTTTCCCTTCCCTGCCATTGTCTGGGAAGCACATGGCTCAGAGATTGCGGGTTTGTTAAATTTCATGAAATAGAGAGGCGAGATGAAGGAAGGATAAAAAAGAGGAAATGAAGAAGGAAGCCACACAACAAAAGCTGCTTGAAGTAATTTATCCCAAGCACAGCTTTACCCTTTTAATTAACCATGATAAAAGCAGTCACCATCTGCTAGGCTTCTGAAGGGAACCAATCTTCACCCCGCCACAAAATGCAACACGCAAAATAGGATTTTAAGAAACTTTCCCGGCTAAACTGTCCAAGGTAGGAGAGTTTTGTGCTTCTTTGTGACTTCAGCCAAGATGGATTCATTCTTACCCGCCTCTCCTCATTTGGAGGGAGGAAAAGAAACATCCCAAAGCCAAATGCAAAAAGTTTGAGCAAAAGGAATATGCCTGCCTGCCAGTCAGCCAGCCAAGCAATCTTCCTTGGAGTAAAAACATCCACAAAATAGGACCAGCTCAGCAACTTTTTGGAGGTGAATATAGGATAGTAGTTAAGCAGCAAGTGCCAGGATAAAATTCACAAGATTGGCTGATCTCCCTTTTGCTGTTTTTACTGTCCAATTGCCATTTTGAGACTGTGGCTGTTGGATCTGTTCAAAGTGCTTGGCTTTGCTGTCTTGTTTGACGGGAGAAAAAGTTTTGCACATAGTTCTCTGTAAGAAAATCCAGCTTTATTGTTTTTATCAAGAGGAACTAAATAGTAAGGGAAAGAATGGAGCACGGGGCCTGCAGCCTCATGTCCACCTTTTATTTCAGTGTTCACATTCTTTAAATATTTAGCTGTGGCTGATGGGAGTCATAGTCCAAAACTGGCAGCACTAGATACTATTCTACAGGGAACAATGTGCACCCAATAGAACTGACTAATGATCTGACCACCTTTTTTTACCTTTGAACAACAGAACCCAGTTACTGGATTAACCTAGTTTGTACTGACACAGAATTCTAAATCAACTAAAGAGGCTGGGTTTGCACAAGGTGGTAACAGCTAACAACAAACCAAGATAAACACCAGGTCACCCAATCCAAGAGCTCCCATGCTGCGCAAACCTACCAAGCAGATTTTTGATGTGGGTTTCATGTGCCAGGGGCGTAGGGACTTTGCAGCCCTAACCCAGTAAGGTTGCTATCCCACAGGATTGGCTTCAGAGGCTCTGATGGCAGGGTCGCGCGGATCCCACGCAAATCAGTGTTTAGGGTGGAAAGGAACATACAGTACCTGCCCTCCGATATTAGGGAGAGGGAACTCTAATCCTGCCACACTAGCCGGAGACCCACAACAAACACATTCAACCCCGTCCGTTCGGCGACGCATGGACCCACTCCAGCCTCGCTGTTCGGAAGGGTCGGGGAACCTCAAGGCGGTGCTGTTTCCTTAAGCGGAGACAAAGAACAGCCGGCCGATCCGCTTCTGGAAGGGGCGGACTCATCACTCTTCCCTCCACCCGCAGCAGCTCCCCTTTTGATCTCCGAAATACAGCGGGGGGAAGGGAGAGGATTCCACACACACCCTTTGGGCTAGCAGCTCTGCCAAGAAAGGAGAAGCTCTCTCCCACGAGTGAATCTGCCTACCCCATCTGGACGGAGGAAAGAGAAGGGTGTTTTCATGGGAGACTTGCCAGGGGGCTTGCTTGCCCTGCCTCATCCCTGCCGGGGATCGAGCGGACTTACCGTTACACCACTGGAAGGGGTGCATCAGAGGCCCCAGAGCAGCTGCTTGGCGGAACGAAAGGCGAAACAATACCCCGAACTGTGCGGGGCGCCTATGACAATCTCGCTTTACCAGGCTTTCTGCCCACGTCCTCTGCCCAGCCTCGGAGCGGGACGCAGCATTCCAATCGCGGGGAATCCTCCTTCCCCGTGGCAGACTTTCCGAAGGAGATTATTGCAGCTCGGCCGCGGGCAGCTGTTTCGAACGGCTCAATCCGAAGTGAGCCACCGCGGAGCGACCGACCCGAGCTGCAGCTCCTTTCTCGGGGTTGCGTCCAACACACGGCTTCGGAAACCGACCCTCCGCCTGGTCAATCCCGCCCCATCCCAGTCAACCATCCAATCGGGGCCCTCGACGAGAGGAGCCGATTAGCATCTTCGCTTTTGAAGTAGGCAAGCAGTGGGTCGGGATTGGCTGGCTTGGAACGTGGCTCCAGCCTATAGCGTTGCGAACCAAAAGAGGAAGAACGAAGAATGGGGATTAGAAAAAAAAGAAAAAAAGATTGATCAATCGTGGCTGCGCTTAGGATCGCTCGGTGTAGGTAGCCTGGACGGAAGGCAGAGCTTGGCTGATGGAGGTGCAGAATCCAGATTTTATTAATATTTTAAAAGGATCACCTTTCCAGCTCTTCATCTCAAGGGATCTGGCGACTCTTCCTTTCTTTATTAGATTTCTATTCCTCCTTTATTCTGTACAAGACAAAGAGGGTTGCATCCTGCACCCTCTCCCGCACAATAACAACACCTTACCTGCATCCCATCAATTGACTCAGACTACTCTCCCTGTTTTCCATTGCCTTTTTTCCCCCCTGGAGATGGACACACTTCCAAACCAAGTCCAGGGCTCCTTTGAGCTGCCATTTTTTTAATTATACAATCATAGCTGTTGTATTTCCAGGGGACTCAAATTACTGTATCAAGGTGATGCCAGAAGATAGAAGTTTGCAAAATCTATGGATTAAAAGTGAAGAGGTGGAAAAGAAGCTGGCAGATCTCAAGGGAGCTGGTGGAAGTCATGTTGCTGATGTCTGCTACAGGGTGCCACGTAGACATTTCTCAGGACTAATCAAGAAGATGTGTGACATGGTCTTTCCTGCAAATAAGTCACACAGGACTAATCAAATCCCCCCAAATCAGTGGACTGCAGGGGAGAAAGGAATAACTGCCGGAAATGTCCTGAAATGGAAGGTTCTTCACTGCGACAAATGATGACAGACACCACATGTGAACGCCAAACTGTTCACTGAGATCAACCCCTCCATAGAAGACCTTGCACTTTCCTCTACCTACTGGGCTGCATCTGTAATCCACCATCAAACAAATCTGACCTGGTTGGGTCACACTTTGCTGATCTCAGCTTTGGCAAACAATGGTGTCCCATCTAATGAGCTGCAGAAAAAACACGGAGAAAGGTCACCACCATGAAGCCATGTAATTCGTTAAATCCTTCCCCCTTGTGCTGATTTATTCTATTCCATCGAACAACGAAGATGATTAGGGGACTAAAACATATGAAGAATGGTTTCCGGAATTGGGTATGTCTAGACCAGTGGTTCCCAAACTTTTTCAGTCCATCGCCCCCTTGGTGCTACAAACTCATCTTCAGTGCCCCCCACCCCCTTCAGGTGGGCATGGCTTGGTGGTCAGGTGACCGGGTGGGTGTGGCCAACTTGTAAAATGTGGTGAAACTCACTTAACAACGCTCTTGCTTAGCAACCAAAATTTTGGGCTCAATTGTGATCATGTCTTCCTTCCTTCCTTCCTTCCTTCCTTCCTTCCTTCCTTCCTTCCTTCCT